>JANHFT010005098.1:121585-138327 GCA_032467955.1 Pseudoxenodon macrops
ATTTTGCAGTAACCTTCACCTGCCACGCCCGCCAAGCCACGCCCACAGAACCGGTAGTATAAAATTTTGAATCCCACCACTGATCCCATCAGATGACCCAGTTGGATCACGAAGGCTGGGCAGATATCAGAGGAAATATATGGTCCCTGAAGTAGCCAGGATCTCGCGATGTAGGGTTTTATGGAGGATGACAAAACCCATGAATTACAACTAGAAGGTTATTGACCACCTCTGCAACTCATGAAACGGGTGTGACAGAGTCATAGCAAGGTTTGTTGGTGTTGCAAGACATTAGGTTGAGAGAATTTGCCATAGGAAAATTGTAATCTTATGGAAGAGAAGATACAGGGTTTTTTTGTTGTTGTTTTTTGAGAAAGAGAGAGAATAAGAACGCAAATAATCTCTCCCTGGTTTTGCCCATTATATCCATCAAAGAAGTTGGTTATAAGAATTCTGAATTGAAATCACAAAAGCATTAGCAGCACAGACCATAAATACAGAGAAATAGATTGTTTCCAGAGAGTAGCCTGCTAATGAAGTGTGCTATAAAACATTCATCCATCTTTCCTCGAGATTTTTATATTTTATCAGGTATCAGGAACCAATGGACATGCTCAGAATCTCTCAAATAGACAGTTTTTTAGGATTCTTGAAGATAACTCTGCACAACTTTTCTTCTCTACCTTTAGTTCTGAAAATGCAGTATTATAAATTCCTAGTGGTCCTAGTAAATGAGGAAGATGGGTTCCATAGTTCCTACCATCTTTTTTTCAGCCATTAAATCAGGTGGGTTCTGAATCTTCTTACTGCCAGTTCACTCAAGGTTGTACCTCGAGCGTGCACGTGGCAAGCAAAAAAATACTTCTGCGCATGCGCAGAAACAAAATCCAAAATGGTGGCACCAACAGAGCCAAAGGAACCAGCTCTGTGATGTCATCACGGGCTTATTACCTACTCTATAGAACCGGATAGAACAGGTAGGAACCCACCTCTGCATTAAATACCTGCTAAGACTCATACTCCAAGAGGAGATTCGTTGCTTACCATCAAGGTCTCCGACCTTCTTGTTAGTTCTCTAACCTGCCCCAATCTTTTAGCTAAGAAGAGTGCATCAAGAGGAGGAAGTAATAACTAAAATACTATCCTGTGCGGAAATGGATAGACTGATGATGGAACTTAAGGAGAAGAGTGAATCAGAATATCATGAAATCTGGAACAGAGTGTATAGATGGCTAGAGTGGAGGACGAACACGGACACAAGGGATAATGGATAAGTCAAATACTCGGAAATTGTTGTATTAACATGTTATGTAAATAAGTTTAGAACCAGCAGAATAATAATACACACAGATGGAAAAGCACATTGTCTATTGAAAGTTATTGATTGTATATAAGAGTATAATGGAAAACGTATTTTATTGTAAGGGGTGGCTTGGTGAAGCAGTGTAAAGCAGGTAAATCACACCATGTCCAACTATTTTAAATGTATTTTCAATTTTAAAAAAAATCCTACCAGACTGGCACATTATTTCTGACGTTCCTTCTCCTCCACTAAGACATTTCTTCCCTCCCTTTCAGTTTGGTTTGCACAAACTTTTGTTTTCATTTATTTATTTTTCCTTAAGCAAACTCACTGGAATCTATATAAACCAATAGCTAAATCTTAAACTAAAAAAAAATCAGGTGTTGAATACATGAAGGAATTTTTAAAAATTGTTTAGATTAAATAATTTTATATAGTAATTGTGGAATTGTAATTATCATGGCTTTGTCTCTTTTATTACAATTTTTATGTGTTGAATCAATGTTCCTTAAAACATTTTTTCTCTCAGGACCTACACCACCTTTAAAAATTACAGAAGACCTCAAAAGAGGTTTTTAAAAAATTATATTTATCAATATTTACTATATTAAAATTTTAAATTAACTCACTGGCTGCTATTACTGCTTCCCACAATTGTTTGACAGGATTTTAATATTGTATTATTCTTCAACATCGGCTGCCAAATCTAATCTTCAGCAGTGTTTCAGGAATATGTGTAAATAATTCAGAATTTACATTACTATTCAGTATACTAGTCTATCAACTTTGAAACATTTAAGAATGGTTCTCTCAAGATAAAGCAATCTAACCAGAAATATAAATCAGGTGACCACCTTGAAAATAATTACGTAGCTAGTATACTCCATTCAAGTTCTTTGGATTACTGTACTTGCATTCATCTAAAATGGGAAAGAAAAATGTGTGAATAAGGTCAACTAAACATACTACTTGTATAAAATATAATGCTTCATCTCTTCTGTTGTGTTTAGACAATTCAAAATAGTTCCCCAAAAGTGTAATCTTTCTGTTAAATGTCCTTATTTGACTTGAGAGTAATTTCCACAAATATTGATAGTTAGTTCTTTGCTTACCAACTGTCTTGTTTAGAGACCATTTAAAGTTACAGCAGTATAAAAAGAGCTTTGCAATCACCGCATTTGCAAGAACTATTACATTGTCCAATAGTCACACACTGCTGGTGCGCTTCACAACTGGCTTGCAACAAGCAGAGTTAATTGTGAAGACAGAAGCAAAATTGTTCGTCAAGGTCACCTGATGTTTTCCTTAGCAACCGTTGCACTTAGCAACAGAGTTGCTGTTCCCAATTGCTAAGCTAGAACTGCCTGTACTAGAAGATACTGAAATCATTGTGCTTGTACTGCTTGTATTTAGTGACATGAAAAGTTGTTAGATAAAGAGACAAACTTTTGGAGACATCTTAATAAAAAATGAGGGGGGCAAAGGTGACTTTAAAAAGAAACATTTGCTCACAAAAATTGACAACATCAAAACTAAGAAACAAATAAAAACAAATGTGTTACTCAATTGTTTAATAATTGATTTATCAAGAGAAATAAAATGCATTTAAACATATCTCTATTAGCTTCACTATGCCTTTTCACTCTGCACTGGAATAGTAGCTGTAACTAATGACTTTATTTAGTGTGATTTTACGGTTAAGAAGCAATGATATAGAGCACTCAAATTGAAATATCTAGAATATTTAGAATATCTTGTTTCTTCCAAACAAGACACTTTATTTGAAACAGTAAGTCAACATAAATGGAGGTGAGGTTTACTCTGAAGGCAAGTATGGTTATAAATTCTAAACAGAAATCTTTAAAACTATCAGAATGAAAAGTTCCTTCCATTTTAATTCAGAAAGATGGCTACCACAGTGAGCTTGATGTTTGGGGAATACTTCATTCTGCTGCATAAAAGCCATAACCTTCATCAGCAAAATCACTAAAGGCACAGCCACAGATCTGTCAGCCTTCCCAAAAAATATCACAGCAATGTGATAAGGTTTGATTTGGAGCTATGAAGCATCTTTAATGCCTTTGAGTAGGGGAACAAAGCTGAAACTACAGATAATTCTTACATTACTTGTCAAGTACAGAATGCTACCTTATCTGCTAAAAGTACAAATAACAGACTATATACCACAGTAGGCGCGCTGGATCTACACTACACATCAGGTTCGTAATCTATTTCTTTTCTTGGACTGCTATTCTTTTTCAAATCAATAAAAACAGATACGTGGCTAGGCTGAGTAGCCAATGTGATGAGGAGGTAAGAGTACTGTATTAGGACAATATTATACAGTACTAGGACAATATATTTAATTCACGTTCCTACTCAGACAGACACCACTTTTGGCTAATTATCATCTCTTCTTCTGTCAGTTAGGTTCAGTGATGAAGTAAAAATAAGTGGGCAGGTGGAAAGAAAATTACACACTATCCTGAGTTTCTTGAAGGATGAATTATCAATGCAGCCTTTCCCCCAAAAAACTAGTTCATTACAGCTAAAATCATAACTGGAATATTTCTAGTCCAAACCATGATATCAGTGTGGTCAAGCACCATTTAATTCATAGTCCATCTCTTGCAGTCATTTATTTTATTAATCAAATGTGTATGCTGCCATTTTTATTTCATGAGTTGGAACAAAATTGCTCAGTTTAGGCACATAAAGACTAGAATGTAATTCTGTATCTACTTGAGTAAGTATTTTTTCTGAAGCTTTGGGAGAATCAAATTGCAAATAAACTGGCCAATCAACCAGAGGAAATGCATGCTGAAAACCTTTGCTTTTATATTCTTCCCATCACTGAAGGGAAGGCAAAAACAAGTAGATATAACATTGTTCCAAATACCGGTAAAGATCAGAAATTCCCTAGAGATAACTCCAGTACATCTCCACTGGAGCAAAAGAATCAGGCTACAGAATTATTGAAGAAAATAATTTAACTTAGGCAAAAAAATAAGAGAACCATTCATCAGTGAAAGTCATCTTAAACCTGGAAATAGGGGACTTTTAAAGATTGTTTTTAAGTATCTAAGGAAAACTAATTTGGAGAAGGAGAGAACAGGCCATAGACTTTTGCCATATCCCTCTGTGATAAGATCTTTTCTTTTAGAATTCTGGAGTACCTAATTTCATTAGGTTACTACATATTTGTAAGCAGAAATGATGCATCCGGAATGACATGCACCTTTACTGCAGAGAAGCAAATTGTCCTTGAATAAGATGACGTCATTAGAAGTCTTAAACATCAGATGGATGCAAATGATCCAAGCCTGATCTTGTTTTTAAAAAGTTCACAGCTGTTACATCTATAAAACATAGGGCATATTCCAAAGCAATGTGTACTACAATGTATTTAGTGTAGAATTTGAGCTAGGCCACCAGGATTAAAATAGCTCAGTACTAATACTGTACTAATACTGATGCACTATCAGACAAATACTAACCAACTATTTTAAAATAAGAGATCTATTATATTTTTCCACAAATAACACACTTGTTTTGTAAATTAGCATCAGAAAATCCTTTAAACACTTTAGTTTTGCATTAGAATTTTTATACAAACAGGAAATACAAAATACATATATTATTTATGGACCTTATTGGCAAGAAAGAATATAATCCAAAACAAAAAGTTTATCTGGTCAAATTATCAAAGTTAACTGAGTCAATAAGTAGCCAATAAATGCAACCAAAGAATTGTGCTTCTATATAACTGCTGAGCAAGGGCCAATGTTTTCACTGAATAGTCCACCACAATTTCTGATCAGTCACGGGCAGCTGAAATCTCATTTAATGTATAGGTCATGTCTGATTTTATTTTATTTTATTTTCATACCAAGATTGATCACCAAGATTTTCACCTGCATTTACCATTCTGAAACCCACGTATCCATTTTGCACAATATCAGTGTGGGAATTGCCTATTTATTCTTATTTTCCAATTCCTGGTTTTTAGCTTACTGCCAATTTATGAGAGTATCTGTCCTTTTATCCATGGCAGATGAATTTGCTTAAGAACCTTTGGTGAATGACTTTTGTTATAGTGTTTTTTGAAAACCCAATTATGTAGTATTTATTGGATCATTCTTGTCCACAAGCTTTGCCCATACTATCAAAATAATCTACAAGGTTAGAGTGCCTTACATTTGAAGAAGCCATGCTCTCTTTTAATAGAGAAAGATCTGATCAATAACTTGCTACTAGCCCTTCAGTCATTTTTTAAAGATTGTTGTCATATTGGCTTTTTTCTAGTGTTCTGTATAGATGCAGGTATTAAAAGATTAATATATTTTTTCATGTTGAACTTAAGAACTCTTGAGTATCATCTGTATACAAAGGTTATTTTTAGTTGTTCAGGTTGTCTTACATTACCTCTCATTGTATCTACAGGCAGTTCTCACTTAATGACAACAAGGAAATACTGTCACTAAGCAACAAGGTCATGTGATGTTACACTTTACAATCAGGTCACTTAATGGCAGATATTCTAGTCCTGGTTGCCGTTGTTAATCGAACACTACTTGTGTTTCTCTTAGTTTAAACCAATATTCCAAACTGAGAACCTGTTCTACAGTCTCAAAATTAGTTCCATTTCTATATTTCCACATTCTCCTTCAGCACGCCATAAAGCTCCCGCTATCCTAAGATAATTAAGGTCACCTTAATATACTTTGCAATGCACTCCACAAAATCATTATTTTTCCTTCATTGCTTCTTTGATTATTCTCCTCACTTGGATAAGATATGCATCTTTGATCCTGCACGTTAACCGGTCTGATTCCCTTCTCGACTCCATAGATGCTGATCTAGATACCATGACCTCAGGCAGCGGTTCTCAACCTGTGGTCTGCATACCCCTGGGGGGTCCATGATGTTGTCACAAGGGGTCCTGCAAAGGCTTGAAGAAATGTTATGATTTAAATCTCGAGTTAAATCTATGTGGTTCGTGGCCACAAAATATATTTAAAGGGGGTCTATGGTGAAGAAAAGATTGAGAGCCATTGATCTAAGGTACCTGGTATACATTTTACCTGACATTCTCTATTATGGCTTTCTATCTCCAAACATTGTGAAGAAATTGGCTCTCTTTATTCCCCTATTCAACTTTTAATAGCTCCCCCATCTTCTAGATATTTATTTTTCAGAAACAAAACATGACTGTGTGCCCTTTCCCAGCAAGTATCCATTTATATTCACACTGAAGGCTTTGGCAAAATAATTACTTTGTGACTAGCTTAATAACAAAATTGTGGATGCTATTTAATCTTAAATCTAGTATCATAGCTCCCTTAACTAGCTACTCAAAGAAATAATCATTTAGGGTTTCTAGAAATTAGATTTCCTCATGTCTAGAACAAGATTTTAAAGTCAAAGTGAGGATGACTGAAGTCTCCTATTACTATTGTAGTGAAACCTTGTTTTAACAGACCATTTGGGGAAGGTGTTAGTTGCAGTTAAAGTATCTGTTAAATATGAAAGCATATTGTTTTGGCAATTTATATCATTTGAGTAAGGATGTTAGTAAGAATATCATGTAAATCACAGATGCTGTGTTAATTGCCTCAATCAAGATTACTTTAGTTGCAACCGACATCCATTATTCTAAGGGCTGTTTCTGATCTACTGCATCCACCAAAGTACCTAAATTAGTCTGTTAAATCGGTTTCTTTTTCATATGCCTAATTTCATTTTTCATTCTACAGTTCAGTTTTAGTTTCCTGGTTCAAGAGGATAGGAGTGATAGTATACTCCTATTAACTTACTTTTACACAGATAGGGAATCCTCTGTTGTTAGATAGAAAAGTCTGTCTCATTTAGGTCTTCTAAACTTTATGGAATTCCATGAATTCGACACACAAGGCAACTCTGTTCCCAGTACATCCTTCCTGAATGTATAACCAGAGATAAATTGTACCCTATTATGCAACAGGGTACAAAACTGTTCTTTTGTGGCTTACAGATTTCTAGCATATACAAATAAACACATATGCAGACTCACCTTGAATTTTCTATGCCATAAACCTTTACCTTTGTGATTTTCTTAATGGGTTATATTTATTTCCTAGCTATTCCCTTCCTAAGTAGACACAAAGGTTTGCACTCAGGGGTGGTCCCCACCCCCTCAACCAGATGTACTTCCTTTCTTGCCAGGTTCCAATCTCCTGAGAATCAGTCTATAGAAACAATGTATGAATAGCAGGGCAGTCTCCTGTATTAAATTGGCTACATTTTCATTTTAACCAAACTAATTCATTCAGATTACAACAAATTACTTGTCAGGTAAAAGCCAAAGATGTCAATCACTGAATTCTTGTGTCATCATATTGTAGGTGAGGTCACACACACAAACACACACACACTCAGTTTACTGAGTCCATCAATGAAATCAAAGGACAAACTCCAATGTTCTTGTTAGTAATTTAAGCAAGGAAGGGAATCAACTAGGCTTTGGGTGGCTGGAACTTAGATACTGATTTACTGGGTGACCATGGGCCTAAACTAATTTACATAATTATCATAAAGTGGGGAAAGAAAGGCAACCATGAAAACTATGGTACCATGCTTGGGGGGAATAAACCAGGTTTATATAATTTCATGTACATATTTTATATGTAATATTTGTTTGTAAACTTAAAAAAAAAAATATGACCTCCACTTAATACTAACTGAAAGAAAAACAAGGTTTAAATTTACAACCTAAGATCTGTTCTATACTTTTCTTTTCATTGTAGAAATGTATCTTATTAATGAATAATTATAAATTTTGGTAATAAAAGAAATTTAACTTTTTTGTAACATTCACTTTTGACCATAATACAGATGTTCCCTACATTAGCAATATCTTAAAAGATAGCATTCTAAAACAGCTACTATTGTGACATCACTGCAATTGATCAGTAGAGACTATACCTTTGGACAAATTGCAAAAGCAGTTGCTTTGTTACTTATCTGGGACAATTTAACAAATAATTTAACTCTTAATGTTATACATATCACAAATTTATAAAAATAAATATAACTCTATATCATACCATTGTTTAAATTATGATTATACATCAAATTACCTAAAAAGCACAATATAAATCTTACCAACTGTATTTTTCCTTCTGCTGAATTTTGAAACAAAATTTTGAGCTGGATTAAATAATTTTCAAGTAATGAAATCATTTAAAAAGTTGATTATCAAGGGAAACTAGTCCAGCAACTTCCTTTATGCAAAAATATGAATCCCTCCCACAGTTGTCCACATCCAATTGTTATGAGCATGAAGTATGAACTTACTTTAAATCTTCCAATTCTCTTATCACCATTCCTTCAACTTCTTTATATCATCTAACAATATGAACATAATGGCTCCTATCAAAAAGTCCAGATGATTTTCACATTTTGACTCAGTTTCAAAAATTATCAGAAGATTTTCCAGTCTCCTGAAACTCTGAGTTGAATGACTTCCAGGGTGCAGGATTTTAAATATTTTTTTAAAGTATTATTAGGCTTGTGGAGGAGGAATGGAGTCAAAGTCTTTCCTAGGATCACATGGCTGCTCTCCATAGCTGCAGCAGGAAAAGACATTTGATTTGGTAGAGGTGCTCCTGTGTTCTTCCAAAACACATTTTTCTCTTTGAATCTAAAACCTTGCAAAGTCCTAATTTTTCTCCTCCTCCTCTTAGCTTATGGAGCTTATAAAAACTGGAATCATTAATAATTATCTTAGGCTTCCAATGCTTCAGAAGAAAATTTTGCACTTCCTGAAAATTATCAAATGTAACATAATGCAGGAATAGTCAAACCTTCTTTACTGCAAGAGTTATAAAGTTTGGAGGTATACTATGGCCATATTTGGTATCTAAATAAGCATCTGCATTTATGACTTGGTTTATATATATGAATATTTTAATGAGCAAGTTATGGTTTGTATCTTTGAACTTTTGTTCTCACCATTTTTGATTTGGAAAATCTCTGAAACTATATATACACAACCGATATCCAAGCCTATGTCACATCTATCATAAAACATCTCTTATAATACATTAATAATTTTATATGAAAAATCCCTGTTTTACCAAACAATGATTATTTAAGGTATCCTTTTTCAGGTCATTTTTTATATTTCATTTAATATTTTCAGAATGAAAAGAAAATTTCTTTAGCATTAATACATCAGTAAGACAAAACATTCATCACCTTAATATTTACTATGATTAACTTATAATATACCGTATGTGCCCTCTAATTCCAAGGCCTAGCCATAAGTAGGAGTACTAATCAAAAGATTTTCTAGAATCTTCCAAAAAGAGAGCTTTCAGTAGTATTTGGTGTTTTGTTAGGACTCCCTTAAACCCAACGTTAGGAATTAACCTCAAGGCCAAAGTCAATTGAAAATAAGCTATCAATATCTTAAAATATCAGAGCCCACTTATCCCAAGGCATCACTTTCTGCCTATTTTTCAGGATATCTTGTGTCATATAAGATGATCCCTGATGTATGTATAATAAACATCACTTTGAGTGGATTGTGCTAAAATCCAACATTAAGGTAGTGGGCAATACTCCATAAAGCCCACCCATAATGTATCTGTTTCAGTGAATCTCATGCCCCCCTCCCCTAATTTCACACTAAAGAATGAAAACTGGCAATATAGTTTGCCTACACAGGGGGAAAAACAAGCTACTTTTGCGAAAGTATCTATAAAAAAAAACCTAATCAGAACATCAACAATTCCCACAAACTCAAACAACTATATGGATTTATCCATAGGCTTTTGGAGGGATGCTTTTGGCTCAGTGATGCAGCTTCAGATAATGACCCTTTCCCCCTGCGCCTCTTCTTCAATTCCACATCTAGATTATTTGCACACTTTGAAAAATATCCCTCTCCTCTCCCCAACCAAGCCCTGGCTTTTAATAATCGCAGCAAGAGATAATTACTGACCTCAGCTTTCAGGTAGCTACACACTTTAAACGTCAAGGGAGGGAGGGAATTCCTATTGAGGTTAACTGCAACCTCCCATTTAGGCAAACCCTGAACTCCAGTTGACAGGCGGCACCAAAAGCCCTTCCCTCTCTCTTTCTCCAGCGTGGAGACACCCAGAAGCCCTCCGATCAGGCTCAAGAAAAAGGATGAGAGCAACCAGCCCCCGAAATCACCCTAAGACGCACACGGTGCGCTTTCGATCCCGGAATCGGTTTCAAGTCAGCGACTTTCAGGGCTGCGACAAAACAAGACCTCAAAGCCCGGGGATTCAAATGCAAACAACGCCAAAGGGAAGTCCGTCTCCTTTCCATCCTGCAACGTAAAAGGGTGAGGCACGTTTCCCCTCCCCTCGCCCCCTCCTCAAAACCCCTCCTTGCCTGAACGAGGGGCGCTTCTCCGCTCTCCTCCCAGGGAAGCATCGCCCAAGCCTCCCACAAGGAAGGGCCACCCCAGGGCGGCGAGAGTCACCCCCACCCCACCCTGCGCCTTCAGGTCTTTTTCCCGGGGGGGGGGGGCGCGCTTCTTCCCTCCCGCCCACAACCGCGAAAAGACCCCGTGTAGCCCGGCCCCTCGCAAGGCACGCCCTCCTCTTCATGCTAGCCAGCACAGCTGAATCCAGCCACTCACCGGGTAGGGGTTCCTCCCGCCCGCCGGTCCCTCCTCCCTTCCCTCTACACAGGCCGGGGCTGCAGGGCGAAGCCCAAGATCCCCTAAAGAGGGGATGATGCGGAGGTAGCAGCTCCGTGCCTTCGGAGGGGAGGGAGTGGGAAATAGGCAGCAAAGGGCGGCAGCGGGCGGCTCTGGCAGGCGGCGGCGGCGGCGGCCCAGACCGGGCAGACCACCAGCCCCCAACTTCGTCGGTGATAACAATAGGACTGCCGGCGCAACGTCGCCTTTTATAGGGAGGGGGCACGTGACGCAGCGCGCCTCGCCTCTCCCGCCCCCGTATAACGCGGCGCGCTACACTCGCGCGGCAGCATGGGAAACGTAGTCGCCCTCAGAAAAAGGCGGTGCTTGCGCAATAGAACGTTGCGGGGGGTTGGTGGGGTGTGTGTGTGTGTGACAGTTTGTCCAGGTAACGGCGGCATCTGAGGTGAGGATGAAAAGAACCACGTAACGCTTTGAACCCTGGGAAATGGAACCCACCGGCTTCTTTCAGCGCTTGCTAAAATTAGGTTCCGGAATGCAAGCCTGGCTGTTTTCGCTAAAAGTATTCCTTTAAAAAATAAAAATAAAACAGCGAACAAGCCTGGTGATAAAAAAAAATCCGGAGAGGTTACCAGCCTATAACTTCAAGTTGCCATCTTATTCTGAGTGAGTCTAATTTTTAAAAACCAAGATACCCTTGTATTCCATATAGTGAAGGAGCACTTTTTCCACAACTGCTTCAGGTTAGGATGTTTGTGGGTGTGGAGAGTGCTATTTTCATCACACTTGTAACACATCTGCAGAGCTTGTGGGCCAGTTTCTTTTTTGATTAACAAAACAACAACAGATAATAAAAACGTGAATATGCGATAGGATTTGGATGAGAATCATTATACCAAGTAAACAACTGCAGGGCTGTTTCAGGATTTAATAGCTCCACTATGCTAATTATATGTGGCTGTAATTGTAGTCTTAATTTAAAAACAAGTTTAGTTCACTTGATTTTGATTTTCAGTTATAATAGATTCAGTCAGTATGTTGCAACTAATTAGAAGTACTGTATCAGACTTGATCAGATAAGAATCTGAGCGGAAAATGTAGATACCATATGCATAAGCCTACAAAAAATGTGTGAGAGACAGAAAGTGAGAGATCAGTTTTGATATAAATTTAATAATCTGGGGCACACTGATTGTACTGTTTAAAAAAATAAAATCAAAATTGCCATTGTGAAAATAAAACAGAATCTATCAAAATGTAATGACTCTTTATAAAATATGCAAAGTTCTAGGCCTCCAAGATGTTCCCCAAATTAATTGAAAAATCAGAAGGCAGTTTTGAACCATGAAGTCTGTCAGTTAGAGTAATTCTCAAGCCGTTCATTGCAACAAGACCATGAAACTTTGGTTACGACAAAGTTACAGTTGTTTAAATACAGTTTGGATTTACACATTAGAATGAACCAAATTTTGTTTTGTTAAGTGCTGATTACACAGAACACTAGCCCATAAATCATAGATGAATTTATTGTAAGAAGCCAAGGCCAAGAACTGCATTATCATTATGGCTTAGCAGAACATGTGAATCCAGTCACTCAAGTCTCATTACATGTTCTTTTTTAAAACATTGAATAGGCATTTACAGAAAAGATAGTCCTCTTGTTGAAATTATAGATATGGATTATCTTAAGTTCTAAGTGAAAAGTATACCATATGGTTATTCCCTTGGATTCCAGGATAGAAGAAAGTTGGGGAATAAACACATTTTAATATTCCTGTGTAGTTCCATTTTCCTATTTTGATTGGTTCCTTTCACCCCCTTCAAAGTTAGTCTCAACATTAGATTTAAGAATACTGCATTTTCATTGTATGCAGTCAGTGCCCAGATCTTAAATACTGCAACACTTTTGCTCACCACTGGATGGAGTGGCACGAAAGGAAAATACATTTGGGGAAACATGCCTATTGGCAAATTAAACAAGTACAAAATTCAGCTCTACAATCTATTTCCATATAATAAGAAAGATCTGTTTTGGACTTAATAATCTGAATCAAATTGCTTTTACTTTGTAACCAACCCTTTTGTACATTACCAGAGTGTAGGGTTAGTTAATCTCATGAACAATAAGTACATATGTACTTAAATGTGACATAAGATATTAAATGTCATATTCATGATATGTTAATAATGGCTTAATAGCTTATGCTAGATGACAAAGTAAGCCATAGTCTGTTTTCTTTTTTCTTTTTAAAATCATGTCCCTTTTATATTTATCTTATTTATTCATCTGCACCCGTTTCACCTAGAGGCAACTCTAGGTGGCTTACAACCAATAAAAACAACAAGATAAAACATTAAAACAAATATTAACACTAAAATTGATTTAAGAATTAACAAAGATGGCAAGGAAGGAAGCAAATTGCACATGGAGGGAAGGTGGGATCTTATCTCAGTCCATTAATCACCTCCAGTTTGACATGCTTGCATCAGGGCCCCAATTGGTATAACCAAATCTTCAGGCTCTTTTGGAAGGCCAAAACTCTTTGAAAATTACAAACAGAATGAAACCAAGAGCATAAAAATAAACTAACAAATAGAAAAAAACAATAGTTTTTTTTTTAAGCGAACCAAAGCAAATCCTTCACAGTAGGATTTGGTTCATATCACTATATATTGTTGTCAACATTCTCAGCATATTTTTTGTAACTTCTACTATATAAATTAATTGGATTCAGCCCAACAGTTTAGTTATAGATACATTAAGAAACTCTGGGGAAAAATAATCAGAAATTAACTTTCAGAAGATTGTCAGAAAGTCTAGAAGCAGAAATATGCATCTTGCAATTACGAAGAGTCTATAGTTGGGATGCTTAATGTTTAAACAAAATCAGATTTTGACTATAAGCTAGGGTCAAACTCTAGGTAGCACCATTAATAGAGTTCTCAATTACCAATTACTGTATATCATCCTCCCCCAATCTATGCTTTCTAGAGATGCCAGAATACAACTCTGCTCCACTCCAAATCAGCATGGCCATGAGAAAGACCACTTTATATTGTTTAATCAATTGCCTACCAGTATGAGGCACACTGCCGTCTGACACAAACCTCATATTTTTGACTGAAACCAGTGTCTATTAAGCAAATCAGTACTTTTTGTCAGTAGTCTTAGTAGATGTTTTACAATAGAAGAAAAATAATAGCATCTTTTTGGCAATTCAGCAAAATATTTTAGGCCTGCATCTGCACTATAAAGTAGTGGATGTATGGCTCAACTATCCCTAGCAGTGACCTGTGATATTGCTAAGATTTTAAGGTGTACAGATACTTTCTTCAGCCTCCTACAATTGCTCAGTAACGGAACACAAACGTAGTATAATGACTATGCAGACATTGTCTCCTAGTAGGCAGAGCTCCTGCTGGTCTCATCTATGCTGTTAATTCAGAATGTTTTCACGGTGACAAACACATTGTGGGCCATAGTTATTTACTAGAGTTAAATGGCTGTTTCCACAAATGCTGGAGGGGTTATTTTCATGTTAAGAGATTACTACTGCTGGCCCTGGTATCTCTTGCTTTTAATTTTGCAACAGCTGATCTATATTGAACAAAGTCTTCCATGTTAAAAATATTTTTAAATCAATTATGAAAAAATAGGTTTCTGCTAAAATTGCTAGAATTGTATTTGCCTTGCTAAAACCATTATGCATCCAAAATGAAGCATCCAGTTATATGAAAAGATACTTAAGATCAGTTGTGCATTTTGAAAATGAAATACATAATGTTTATCACAAAATTCAGCTGGTTGGTATATAACATGTTTGCTCTGCTTCTTTTTCCTCACTTTTCTTTCCATCACTATACTCAATGGATTTCAACTTGTTCCAATGGCTTCATGTTTCTAACCATTGCACACAAAAGCTTTATCCTTCAGAAAACATAGTAGTTTAAATAGTTGGGAGTTCTAAACAGTTTAATTAAGCTTGTAGCCAAAAAGCAATATTAAAGAAATCTAAGAGTATTCTGGGGATAAAAGTGAAATGAACCAGTAAAAAACTAAATATCAGAACTGTGCAGTTCTTGAAATTTTGATTCCAAAGTGTACTCTGGAGTGTGAATGTAGTGCCTATTGAAGTCAAAGACACTTAATTCTGGAATGTATTAAACTGTAACCAAAATTTAGAAATGCTAAACTGGTATATACCGGTAATTCTTTCATTGGCTTAATAGACAGAGAGCAATGTCTGGTGACTCAGTAGCTACAATCCTACCTTCTGGAAAACCAGGCTTTCTGATATAGTTTCAGGCGGGGGAAACACTAAACCCTTTCAGCCTATTTTCTCTCTATTTTGGATTTGGGAACAGTGTGCCTCAATAATGCTTACATTTCCATCTCTACTCTTAAAAACTGCTCCAAAATTAAGTTGCAGAAAATTGCCATTTGGTCTCAAGATTCATGATGCAATCTTAGTTCTCTGTGGGCTCTCAAGAGGATTCAAGGTTCTCACACACACCCCTAAAACCCTGAAGAAAAGTTTATTTAATCTGCTACTACATAACTATTCTGTACAGCAGTTTGCTAATGTGGGCAGTCCCAAAGAAAACAGCTCCTCCCCACCTTTCCTACAGTCCAGGGGTGGGTTGTAAATAAACCCTCTGTGCACCCCGTTTTTCTTGTGTTTTGGGAGACCTGCAGACTGCTCCTGGGACTGGGGAGGACAAAAACTTATTTTTCTTACTTACCTCTTTGAACTCTTGGTGCGTCTTATACACCGGTGCGTCGTATAGTCCAAAAAATACAGTATGTCCAATTGCTCTTGATTTATTTTGAAGCAAATGAAAACATGAGGAAACTTTTTTCTGAAGAAAGGAATTTTCTTCACATCTGCTTTGTAATTGACAGTTAATGTTCCACCCATGTTAATGTAACTTCCGAAAAATCTGATGGATCAGCAAAGCAGTGACTCTGAAGGGTATTAACAAGCAGGTAGGTTGCTACTAGGCAAGCAAACTGGGTTATTTATTTACTAAGCGTCTGGCAAAACAGCAACAAAAAAGAAAACTCGTTCTTTACAAACTTTTTTTTTAGAAAGAAGTGTGTGGTGTTTAAGGGTTCTGGGAATGATTGCCTGTATTTATTCCTCACACAATGAACAGTCCTAGTTGAATATGGGTATAATATAATACTATGATCATGGAAGCACATTAGAGGTGAATATGTTCCTGCATACTAGAAACTAAAAGTATAATGAAGTGTAAAACAGGGATGACACATTTGTCTCAATGTATGTATTGGTTAGAGAAAACAATAAAAATAAAAGTCTTTTTCCCTAAACTATTCTCCACCCCCCTTCATTTAGCATGAAGTAGTTCACTACAGAATGAAAGGCTGAAGTCTGTGTCACTTCAAGTTATGGAGTGTAGTTCATCATACTGGACCAGTGACAGTTTGACAGATGTATTTTGACTTTCCAATCCAAGACTGAGAGAGAATGATTGGCCAGGCAGCCTATTTCAATGCCTAAGTGAGGACTAAAATGCATGGTTTCGCAGCACCCATGCCAGTGATGGCAAACCTATGGCACGCGTGCCACAGGTGGCATGCGGAGCCATTTCTGAGGGCACACAAGACGCTGCCCTGTCAGCTCCAGCGTGCCAGCGTATTTTCAGCCTTGATTTTCGGCTGGTTTTCACCCTCTGGAGGCTTCAGGATGCTTCCCTGAAGCCTCCGGAGGGTAAAAAATGGTCCAACAGGCAAACTGG
>JANHFT010005098.1:158066-178027 GCA_032467955.1 Pseudoxenodon macrops
TGCTTCTTGAAAAAAGCGCCTTTGGAATAACTGAAACATTTATAAATTTGGTTGTCATATGATAAGAGCACCACACTGAAAAGCACTGCTTGAGTTACTGAGGAAGAAGCCTGAGTTTTCTCAAGGAAACCTGAAATGGCATGAAGGGATCCAATCAAAATCACCTCTGGTCACTGATGGTGCCATCATATTGAAAGGACTACTTTTTACAAGGACACATGCAATACCGGTAGGAACATGGAACGTTAAAACCACAAATCAAGAGAAAATTGAAACTGTCAAAGCAATATTAAAGCATAATAAATAAAGCATAAGATAAGATGGCCCGAAGTGCTTTACGGGCCTTTCTGAGATGCTGTAATGTTGTAACTTTGAACAGTTATTAAATGACATAAGTCAAGGATTACCTGTACTATTAATAGATATTTAGAATGCAAAAGTTGTAAAAATGGAAGAACTTGCAAATACAGGATTATCTGGATAGGATAAATGTACTAGTTTTATTAACATACATAAAAGGATATAAAAGGGGGGGGGGAAGAAATTAGAAAACCAACAGATAAAAAAAAATACCAAAAGCACGTTCCATGTAAGAAATTATTCAGCCTACTTTTAAAATCCTTCATTAAATCTTAACAGAGGTTTTCCAATGCAAAGTCAGAGAGTTAATTAAAACCAAATGGGCACACTTTGACAATCTAATGTGATAAATCTGAAATATTTCCAACATCAAACGGTAATTTAAGCAAAGTTACTCTTCAGTGTTGTAACTTTAGCAACAGTAACGTAAGTAAGTTTTGATTAAGATCTTCTAATGAAGAATGGAGCCATATATAAAGAAAGAAATGCCAAATGAATAGGCAGGTTTAAGAAAAGGCAGAAGGAGATGAGATCAGATAGCCAATATAAAATGGACAATAGAGCAGGTAGGAGAATTTAACGAAGTTTCCCCTTTAAACTACAGAAAGGCATTTGAACATTAAATAATGCCAGAATAGTGGACTATATTAAGGATAAAGGGGTGCCAGGACACCAGGTTGAATGACAATAAACAAGAGGTTACTGTAATAACTGAATTTAGAAAAACAGCAGTTCAAAATAGGGAAGAGGGAGCATATTGCTCACATATATATTTAGTGAAAAACCTGAACTAATAATAAATATTAAAGAAAAGATAATGTCAGTCAGCAAGTTTAGAGAACTCACAGTTGACAGCAAAGAAGGAAAGGCAGTAGTTTTGTTTCCTTGGCCTCAACAACTAGGATGGATCTTATTGGGGAGTGGGGGCGGAAGCAATAAAAAAAACTTAAAAAAAAAAAAGATCCTGAAAGGTAAGAATATTTCTATCAGAAGAAATATCAGAATAGTTAAGGCAATGATATTTCCATTAGAAATACATGTGTGAAAAAATGGACATATGAATGGATAGTAGAAAAAAGATAAGACATCTTTAAATTACGGATGTAGAAATAATCACTAACAGGACCACGGACTACAAGAATAAGCAAGCAATCATTGTTGGGCAAAATAAACAATTGCTCTTGAAGCAATGATTGGTAAATAGAAACATACATACGTTGGGCATGTGATGGCGAGCGATGACCTAGACAAAAATAATTCTAACCAAGATTGAGGGCAACAGAAGAAAACAATTGCTAAGCCAGTTAATTGATCTACCTGTCTAACCAAATAGCCCTGCCATCTTTATTATTGACAGCAAAATCTTAATTTAAGACTCCAAAGACCTGAGCAAGAACATGTAGACTAGAAATGCCACAATTCTGTTTTGCCTTCTTATGAAATAATTTAACACCCACAAGCTTTTTTTTTTATTTAAAGCTAAGAAAACCAGGATCTGTGCTGATCCAGTCTTTGTCCTTGCATTATGTATCTTAAAACACAGGTAATACCTTGAAAACTTTGATCTGGCAACTGGCAGAATGCAAATGCTCTGTGTATTCCCCATTTTCATTTTCTTTGAAGGTGTCGATCTGGACTCTGAAGGGCACACCTTTCTCACCACCATGCTTCCTCATAGTGAACTCTGTACTGATGCAATGTACCTGTAAAAGAGAGCCAAAAATATGCTCCAAACTGCAACAGTGCAATAGTGAGACTCGTATAACACAGAGTAATAATTAAACTTTCGTTGTATGGCCAAATCAGTTCTAACAAAGCCTGAGATTCTATCTGCATAGCAAACCAAGATCGCAAGCACATAAAGGAGTCATGGGGGTGGGTGGGGGGAAGGCATTTTCTGAAAAGTGTTAATAGTTGCCTTCTCTCTTTAAACAAACCTGGCAAAATACTAGACCTAACCAATTTTTTTTTATTGCAATTAATACACCATATTTGACATCTAGTCAGAAACCATATGTGCCTGTCCCTCAAAGGGAATGAAGAACAACAATGGGTGAGAACAGGAATCAGACCTGGGGTACATTAAAACATGTCATTTATTTCTCTTCTAAGCCCAAGTTGTTATTATTTTTTTGTAAAGTATGTTATTTTACTGAGTGACTTAAACATTGTGTAAGCTAAGCCATAATGATGATTTTTAGTTTCTGGCTTAATGGGATGTTCCAATTCACTATTATGGCTAAGATATGTGTGTGGTTCAGATCACATTAATACATTTCGGTTTAAAATTCTGGGTCTGTATATATGTACGAACTAAGTTAATATTTTAACCGTGATAAAGAACTAAGGAAAAGGAATGCATACACAAAATCCACAACACTGAAAATATTGTTTTAAAGTCCAAGGAAAATAAACTGGGTTATTTTGTTCTTGCTTTGTTTAGAAGCTTCTAATCTTTTTTAATCAAATAATAATTCTAATCTGTTTGTATAAAGTTTTATTTTTTTTAAATTGTATGCATTTATGTTGGAATGGAAAGTGAAACATTTTCCCCCTGACATAAGGATATGTGAATAGTGCAAAATAAAGAAAGCACAAATCACTTAGGACACTGGCAGGCATGTGTGTGTGTATGTGTGAAATTTACATTTCTTTTTTTACTTTTCCCTTAGTTATTTTTACCCTTGAGAACCATAAGGGGTCTATGACGAGAAGTTCTAAGATGAAAAAAGAGACAGAAGTAGCAGCAAAAGGAACACTGCATAATTTCAGGAATATGATCAAGGGAATTGCTCTGGGGAGACATTATTAGGAGTGGGAGTTTGCATGATGAGTATTAATGTCTGATTCAGAAATAAATTCATTTCACAGTTCACATATGGACTTTGCAGGAAAGTTCAGCAATTCATAGCTTTAAGATTCCATGCTTCTAATAATTACCTACGTCAACAAGGTGTAAAGCTAAGGGAGTCTGCATTATTCCTTAGAGTTTAAGGATCAGCAATAGATCAGATATTTCAGTTCTAAATTTCTCAATTGCCTAAATGTAGTATGTCTGTCCTTCTGAAAAGGTCTTATATTTTCTTCTCCCTTTCTAATATTTGTCCTGTAAATTGGATTAAATTATAGTAGATAGGCTCCTCTCTCAAAACGTCATAAAATGAATGGTAACTTTACCACTTTTGATAGCTGGGTAGCATTATTGTTTAATTTATGAATTTCTCATCAACATTTACTGAAGTTCCAAGAATTTCTAGAGACCTTCACCATTTATGATAAAGAAGTTGATCTTAAAACAAAAGCAATGCTGTCTTGAATTGAAACATGATAACTATGAATCCTAAATTAATTCATTGTCCAAAATTACATCAAAGCAAAGAAGGATGGGAGAAGGTCAATAGACAGGCTGCAATTTACACATTGCATTATAGTGAATTTGACTTGTGTTTCCCCAGTTGTATCCCCAGAATAAATATTCTACAAATTCTAATTAAACATACAATAGCACAGCAGAATCTCAAACACATATGTTTAAATACAATAATAGAAAATCCAACCCCAAAAGTGGGGAAAATAAGAGACTGTGAATTTATTATTATGATGGGATACATAGTAACTAGGTTACAATATTTCAGTCAAAGCACAAATCAAATTTAATCACACGTGCTTTGTAGCACTTTTCAAAGTTCTGTTCTTTTGTACTCCAAGCATCAATACTTTAAGATAACTATTCAAAGCTTATCATATTCCTTTGCTATGTACGCTTAAAGAGATGCTGTCACATTATATGCATGGTAGAAGCACACATTATTCTTATAAAAATACATACATTTACAAGAATAAGGCAATCCATACTTTGCTTGCTGTATGTTATCTATATATCTAACTATCTATCTCAATCAATCAATCAATCTTTATATGGCTATCCATCTCACAAAACATGACTCTTCTTGATTTACCTGAATAAATACGGAAGTTCTCTTTGAAGGATCCCAAAGAAACTCTACTGTATTCAACTGTGTTGGGTTTGCTCTGGGATCTATTATACCCACAGACATTGGAATATCTAAAGACAACAAAAATTAGCCATACTTTAGCACAGAAGATAATAGTTAACAGATCCATTTCAGTCGAAGTAAAATAATGTAACAATTAATGTCAAGACTCTACAATCAAAACATGAACTGTCCCCACAAGCAACAATCTTGCTGAATAGGAAACTACCAATGATATTCATGTACAAGTAAAACGATTAAGAATGTTGGAATTAGCAAGTTTGACAGAATGCAGGCCAAGGCAAAATAGTTTACCAAGCTAATTGTATGTTTGTATGATTGTATGTATGTATGATTTAATTTAATTTAATTTAATTGTATGTATGTATGATTTAATTGAACTATAGGCCATTTATATCTCTTTAGCCATTTGTGCCTCAGTTCAAGTGAAGACTTTTGTGAGTGACCAAAGTTATAAGAGAACCTGTTTGGTGGTTAAGGTATCAGGCTAGAAATTGAAAGACCATGAGTTGTAGACCTGTTTTAGGCATGAAGCCAGCTGGATTACCTTAGGCCAGTCATTTTCTCTCGGCTCTAGGAAAAAAACAAGGGCAAACCACTTCCAAGAAATCTTGCCAAGGAAACTGCAGGGATTAGTTCAGGTAATTGCCAAGAATCAAAACTGAACTGAAGGCACCAAAAATTTATGATATAGGATAACTATAGCATAAATTAATGGTAAGAGAAAAAAGGGTTTATAAGTTGGGAAATAACCTGAAAAATGTACATGTGTGTAAAGACTGTATCAATATATGAGATGTTCCAAGCCAAGTTAAGAAGGAATAGAAAATTCTTCAAATAATTTGAATAAAAATCCTTGTATTTTAAATGGCCATGATCTGCTTCCCCAAACTTATCAAGGCTTTCTCACATTTCAACTCTCTGATTTCTACCTATAAATAAGAACTAGTATTTTTCTTTCTTTCTTAATGGAGAGCTAGCAAAGATTCAGCCTTTCTTGTAAACAGAGGACTTGTAAGGATATTTTCGTCAAGTCACTCTCAAAGAAAAACAAAAGCACTTGATTACACATAACACAACTGTGTAGAAATGGAAGAACAGGGTGAAGCTCTTTAAGAAATTTACACAGGTTTTAACTTTATATTAGAAACATTGGAATCCTTCACTCAGATATTCAATCCATTTTGTTTCTAGGCAAAAAACCAGGATTGCCGCTATAATTCCTTACCTATACAGAACACTTTGATTGTTCTATATAAGTAAGGAATTAAATAATTAGAGGAATACACAAGTGAAATACGATATGCTTTTCTAATTTAAAGCAACTTTCAACTGATTAATAGTACAGGCATATGAGGCCAGAGAAACCTAAAAAGGTCTCTGATTCTGTGAGGCGGGGATTTTAGCCACAAGTGCCTAAACGATGCAGTCCAAGCAATAATGCAGCCTGAACAGAGCACAGGATTGTGACATAAAATTGTTTAGAGGGAAAATCACACGAGGTAGTTTGTCCAAGCAATCAAAAATAAATCTTCCATGGGAAAATAATATGCAGTAGGTTCAAG
Organism: Pseudoxenodon macrops; assembly: GCA_032467955.1. Classification (NCBI taxonomy): domain Eukaryota; kingdom Metazoa; phylum Chordata; class Lepidosauria; order Squamata; family Pseudoxenodontidae; genus Pseudoxenodon; species Pseudoxenodon macrops. The sequence continues at coordinate 164,008 of JANHFT010005098.1, forward strand.
TGATGTAAACCAAGCATGAAAACTACTTTCCCAAAGCAATAATGGAAAATAAGCTGTTAAAGAAAATGCTTTCCAAAATCTGTAACATAAGAGCAGTCCAGATTTACAGGGGAAAAAACTCACCAATATCCAGTATCCTGTCCCCTGGCCTGTTCCACCTCCAGCCCTCCAACTGTTGATGCTCTGTGTACTGCAGCCGCCGATCATGGAACACCACTCTAAATATACTCTAAGAAACAAAAGAACTTCCCATTGAGCATAATTAACACGTTGAAATGCAAGTAGGTTTAAAAGAAAATCAATCAATGATTTGAGGCAAGATGATTCTTGGAAGCATTTTCCAAAAATATGCCCTCACAAAAGGTCTCTCTACCATAATGCTCATGAATTATATGGATGGAAAATATTTAGCTTAACACTAACACCAATCGCCAATTCATATTCATGTTTCTATTTATGGCAAGAGACACATAAAAGCCAAGATTCACATCCACACAGCATTGCACTCTAAAGCAGAATACTACAGCAATGTATGAAAAGGTTTCAAATTTCTCCAAGGATTAGTTCAAATATGATTATAAATCAACTGCCAAACGTGAGTCAAGGGAATGCATGAACAGGTCCCGGTAAAAATTTTTTGCTTTTTATGTTCTATCCAAGACATTTGAATTACAATTTACAGGTAGTCCTCAGGTTACAACCCCTCCAAATCGGCCATTCAAAATTATGACAGTGCAGAAGAAGAGGGATTTATAATCAGCCCTTGGAATTCTAGCTCTGGCAGCATCCTGCGGTTTATGTGATATAATCTGGGCACTTGGTGCCTGGCTCACAGTTAAAACATTGCCACAAGTCATGGTCACACGTAGGCCATTTCTGATGTTCTCTGTCAGCTTCACACAAGCAAAGTCAATGGGGAAGGCAGCAGGAAGTTGGAAGTTACTCCTGCTCCAGCTCTCCTTTTGCCTGTAGTATCTGTCACAGCAACCGCTGCTCCCCCATCGCAGCTGCATACAGCACCTCATCCCCACCTGCACTCGACAGCACCTGCTTGCAGTATCCCTTCTACCAACCTATAGCTTTCATCTTGCCTGGGACTTCCACCTCTTCTTGCTTGACAACACTCATAGTCCTGTGATTATGATAGCAACTGGGACTGTCGGGATTGCCATCACTAAGCAATGCAGTCATGTGACATTGCCTTTATGACTGCATTGCTTAGCAAAAGAAATTCTGGTACAAATCGTCATTGTAACCCAAGGGCTACCTGTACTTTCATGATTATTTGCCACAATTTAGTATTCCCACGGAGAGATGTGTATCATGTGATCTATTTGGATGTGCCTTGTAATTCAGTACCAGCTACGACAACAAAATAAAATTTTCAGTAAGGTTATTCTTACAGGAAGCATCCCCAAGGCACTGAATACTTCCATGATTTCTAAGCACTCCAGAGGCCAAAGGTCTAGAAACCATCATGGTATTCAGAGGAGGGAAACTATCATTATTATTCAATAGTAGATGATATAATGAATCCACATTCTATATCAAAAATGTCCAAAATGTGATAATTCAAAAAGGTTAGATTTCTAGGATTTAAAAAAATGCAGTATTAGAAGAATCAACTGTTAGCAAGAGACTCATTATCTTTAACATAGGTAATATATTTGGGTAAAGTACACATACACACAAGAAGAAAAATGCTACGTGTAGTACTCATCCGTTATCACCTATCTTAGCTATTGTTTAATCAATCTTTGTGTGTATGCCTTCAAGTCAGTCTCGACTCCTGTCAACAATCTGGACAAAATCCCTGCAGTTTTCTTGACAATACTTTTGGAAGTAGTTTGTCAGTGCCTTCTTCCTAGGGCTGACAGAAAGTAAATGCCCCAAAGGCAACCAGCTGTTTTTGGGCCTAAGGCAGGACTGAACCTTAATCTCTTGGCTTCTAGTCTGACACCTTTATCTACTAAACAAAATTGGCTCTGTTCAATTTACATAAGGAGTTACAAAACAGGATTCTTTGAATAAAATATTTTTCATGACAGTAACATTTTATATGTCCACAGATTTTTATATTAACAAACATATTCAAGTATAAACTATAGTCAGAGCACAAATACTTAAATTATACATATAATTTAAAACAAAGCCATGATTACCTAAGTATTTAAGAAATTGTTTACCGCACACTGAAAATATTCATGTACCTTCCATGCTAGTGTGTTTTGTCCAGAATAACATTCTATCTTAGAAAAATTTCCAGGTTAATGTTATAAATTCCATTAACATGGAATAACCAACAACCAGGCTGGCATTAATAAAAATGCAGAGACCATATTACACTTGGGTTGAAAAATATTGAACTAACTGCCTGTTGCTACCTAGAAAAAAAGATATAATGAGGTGGATATTATTTTTAAAGCCTTATTAGATTAGGTACAAGCTAGCCAAGGAATCTTTTTTTCTATAGTTAACCTTATTGAAGTTCCTCTGCAGTTGCTACAAGCTAATTTGGAGGTCCTGGGCTCAAGCCTTCTTTGTTGCCACTTCAGTTCTTTCAAGTGTATTTCCCAAAAGGTTCAGGGACCTATCAACCTCATTAGCTTTTTAAAAACCCTTATAACGCATTTTATTCATAATTATTTTTAGTAGAATGATAAATTTACATTGCTATTTTAACTGTTTTAATACATTGGTTTTAAATCTATTTTAATTCTTAACTGCCAAGAGACTTCAAAGGTCAGAAATTTACTTCGTTAAATAAATACTTTTGCTATCTAAGATAGTGTATGTTTTAGCTCAAAGAACCTGAATCTAAAACTATGGGGGTTGCAATGGAGATTTTTTCCTACTTTGTGTATTATTCCAGTTTGTCTTCCAGCAGTAGATAAAAAAGAACATTTGTTCCTGCCATTTCTGCGGTCTAAACATTGCTACATTTTCCTGCAGATGTTAGAGTAAACATAAAGCAAGTTTACAACTGAAGGTGTTCTTCTAGCTTACTTTGATGCTGAATCTTCTACTGCCTCCTGAGCTTCATGCAAAACAAAAATAGTGAGATAGTAAAAAAAAAGTGCCCCACTTGTGTTTTATGCTATTTTGCCATCTCTCTTAAAATTGTCTATTACTAAACTGTGGCAAGCCACACATTCACAATCTTGATTCAAGATCATCTGACAATCTTTTTAACTGATATGTCTTTGGAAGATTCAGTGAAATCTAACATTCTAAGAGATACAAATTTCCTCTGCCTTATTTATTAACTTTGCGATATTTATACTTTGAGTACCACATAATTTATCACCTGCTAATCTTTCATTTTGCTGCTCCGTAAATTGCCATTTCTAACATCACCACCAAGATTTATTGGAATGGTGTGACTGCATCACTTTGCATAATTTATTATCATTTATTACCTGGCAAATGTTTATGGAAATCTGATTAAATTTTCTCTCACATATTTTGGGAGGAGACAGATTATTACATACCTTTACAAGTTTCCCATTTAGTTCAGGCAATTCCTCCATTTTCCTGTTATCCAGCATTCTGATTTCATAAGACTGACCTGAAAAATAAAATATGCTTGCAGTTATACTTTTAATAAAAAAGGATTGGCTGTCTCAGTCAATTAATAAAAAGTAAGCAACTGACTGTCCCCAGTATATATAGGAAGCAATGAAAAAGGGCCGTTTTGTGTGAAAGTATATCTATATCACTATATAATCCTGTTAGAATGATCAACGTTTTGTTAGGTCAGAACTTGATTAAACCAGAAATGACTTGAAATATGGTGGTCAGTTATGTTACACTGAACTGTATTAAACTACGAGAAATGTAAAAACAGGGATATCAACTAATCTTTTACTTCTCCAGTTACACTGATCCAATTACAAGATACTATAGATTGATGCAGCTCAGTTCAAATTCATGTGAACTGAATGACACTTCTAATAAAGTCTTTATACAGCTAATATGCCAACGACATTTTTCACCTATCACCAACCTTTTTCAAATTAGCTGCATAAATATGCGAGGAGTGTCAAACGTTAGATGAACACACAAAGTACCACATAAATTAAGGTTTATCAAATTTGAGATTCATTTGACAGTAACCAAGGCTAAACTGACTGAGAGATTATAAATTGCACATTGTTAGGCAATTGCACTGCTTTGTCAGGTATTTCCAAGCCCATGAATCACATCAAATACTCATGCCTAGGATTCTTGTATTCCCAACTAATGTTTTAAGCTTTACTGTAAAATGTTTTTGAGAGTTTTACTGGACAACAGTATATAAGAATTTCAATTCAATTAAAAAAAACCACCTACTGTTTGTTGTTTGCCCTGTCCTGTTGGAATTTTAGCTTTTATTAACGTTAGTTTTAGCAGCCAACTTAACACTGATATGAACCCAGACCTGTAAAGCAGCCTTTTGCCCACCTCGTATTCCAGCAAAAGAGAAAGGTAGCTTACCTTGATTGAGATAGGTGAGTGTTTCGTCATGAAGTTTTACAGCAGGAGAAGTGGCAGCACACAATACATACTGAAAGGGCAGAATTTTGTTCTCATTGTCAGTAGGCAAACTGGATTCTTCTTGCTTAAAGATGGGCAAGGCAAGGACATCGCTACAAAACAAATGCGTGCTCAGATTAATTATTTTTGTTTGTTTTACTGAAAGCCTTTAAAATTACAGTAAATCTCTTTAGTTGACAATTAAACAAATGATCTAGCACATTAAAATAAGAATTTCTTCAGCAGAATAAGGGAACAAAAGGAATACTGTATGCTGTAACATATCTAAATTTACCATGGACAACTTTCCTATCAAATAAATCCTTTCGGGAAGGATATATGGGTTTTAAAATGAAAATATAACATTACTTGGAAACCCAGAAACTATATTTGCTTTAGAATTGCTACACTGAAGGATGAGCATAATACTAGCCAATGTTCAGGCTAAACCTTTCTTAGACTTCAAAGAAAAGGCTCTCTGGGTGAGATGCTTGAGTTTCTTAAACAACTTTGAGAGCACTCTTAACCGATCTTCCCCAAGTTGATGTACTACTTCTACATCAACTTTCAATTCCTAACCTCCAGCCAGCATTCTTGGGACCCTTGGTCCAATATATCTAGACTAAAAATGGCTTTCCCAACCTTTTCTATAGCCTGCACCCCTAGAACGCTTCTGATATATTCTCACAGCCCTTACAAAAGTAAATAATTGTATGCATATAATTATGCATATAACTATAATTTTGAAACTTATAAATCCAAGTTTTCGTACCCCCTAGAATATCGTCTCACACCCCTCGTTAGGAACCCAATTTAGAGAAAACAAAAGCAATGGTAGGTAGGTTGGCAATCTACCATCCCTACAAAAGGCAAATGTGATTTTATAAAATGGCATAACACTTTTGCTATGAATCCAGGGGAGATATTCATTCAAATAAGGACTAATTTTTTTAACCTATGAGATTTTAATGCTACAAACACATTGAGACTTCATTTCAAATAAAAAATAGATTTGACAACCTCTCAGGATAGAGTCATTAGTCAAAAGACGTTTTTTCATAACCCAACTAAATGCTGCATATTCATAATATCCCTGTCTTTATTCTGAGTAAGGCATAGCAACTTGCATGACCTAAGAATGATGCCCTAATGTTGATGCTGCTAAAAAACATAATATAAAACCATTCCTACCCTTCAGGAAATTAATGCGGAGTACTAGGAATTTGTTAAGACTCATTATTTCTTCACCATAGTAACTATGAGTGCTTGTGTTCCAAAGATACTTTGAAGCAGTCCCATCCACAATTTCCCTATTACTAATAGTGAAAGAAATTTCAATTGTTCTCTGCCATCTGCATTTAGATTCCCAGCATAATACTACAATTTGTTCCAAGCATCAGCATCCACTATAAAAAGTAAAGGATCAAGGAAGCAGAACCATTTTCACAAATACATGTAAGAGCAATTCTGAATTCTAAAGTACTTATGTTTATATGGATAATCAAGTTATACTGAAACAATGAACTGGGGGGGAAAAGTAAGCACATGTGCAAATTTAGGGTAAAAACATCTGGGATAACTTCCTACACAAGCTAGAAATCAACACATAGGAAAAACTGGGCATCCACCCCACTGGGAAGCTCTGAGGGATGAGGTTGAGGGGAAAAAATTAAAAACTAACCAAATTAATTCTTTTTTTCTCCCTGTTCTTTATTCCTTCTCAGAGTCAAATGCAATAAAGTTCTAAAAATGGGTGGTAGAAAGTCATAAAAGACTTACCTAGAAACATTTTCATTTACTTTAGTAGGAGAGGCAATTTTGGGTAGATCTAGTGCAAACCAATAATGCTTCATAGTATCTAAACCTTCATTAAGAGTTACTCTTTATTTCTCACACAACACTCTCTTTCCTTGCTGGCATGCAAGACGTCTCAGCTCAGTACACACAAAAGCAAGATACCTCCTCTCTGGGTTTTGCCATTCAAGATAAATACAAACATAAAAAAATCTGTTTCTCTCTCAAATGCTATTCCTTGGACAGAATATTTTGAGGGACAGGATCTCCTGGAAGAAAAGTAGTTCCTTCTATTATTCTTCTGGCATGACCTACTTTTGTAGGTCTAATTTCTAAATTAAATGTGCGGGTACATATTTTCCCATTAATCATGATTGAATGGTATATATATCTGCTATGTTACTGTTTAAAATGCCCAGATGCTTGACGTTTGAGATGGCACATTAGGCTAAACCATAATTTACTCATAGTTTACAAATAAATCAGTGACTGTATTAACTCTACAAGCAAACCCATTAAGTAGATATGTTCCCTAAGACATACCGGTAATGGTTGGACCACACAACATTAAGTGACCAGAGTCTATATTTAATCTTTTGAGCTCACTTCAGGTAGGACAATGATACTAAGTAGTTAAGACCCTACCATGCAAATAATCTAGTCTCTTTCTCTTCTTTCTGGGAACTGGAGTACTTCTTTATTTAGTTTTAACTATGTTAAGCCTTATATTAGAACTTTTTGAAACACTCGTAAATCAAAGTTTGAGGGTGCACTTGAAGAAACCTTGGAAGTTGTCAAAACAGGATTCAACGTCAACTGTGAGGCTGCTTGTCACCTGATCTAATCCAAAGCTAACAAACCACAACCTTTTCACATGGAGCTTTCAGGATTGAATCTTGGCTGTTGCCTGTAGCTCCCCATCTCTTGTAAAGTACATCAACTTTCCTATCTTAAAAGGAATGCTGTTTTAAAAAGAAATATTGATTTTCTTGAAGAATGAAATAACATATCCAATAATCACAACCTACCATTCTTTCAATAACAAAAATGATACAGTAAACTGCATGACACTTATTTCTGGATGTAGTTGAATTTACATTGGACATCAACCACATCATAGAGTAATGATGCCTTTCTACGAATATCAATAAGTAAGTTAGCAGGAGGTCAGTACTATATTACAGCTCTGCTTGATGCACATCTTAATTTCATTTTTAAGAATAAATTAGGAATTGTAACTAAATTATTCGTACAAAATATATACATCTTATATTCTATTATAATTGCTATGGCCAAACATGTAGGTATTCCTACTAGGTAAATCTCTGCTACCCTCAATTTTTTCCTTCATCCCAGATACATAATGTGAATTCAAAATTAATCTGGTCAGCAATAATCAAGATAATACCAGTAAACGGTATCAAAAATTCTAAATGTAAAACCAGTTTCTATATAGTTCTTTTCCCAGCCCAGTCCCTGCATGGCAAGCAGCAACAGAATAATTTGGAGAAACTGTGAAATTTCCATGATTATGCAAAACGAGAAGTCATGTAGAATGTTTTCACATAATTTATTGGAATCGCCAAAATAAGCTTTTCTTACTATTTTTAAAAACATATTATTAAGTTAGTGAAGATCAGGCAGATGACTGGTTATGGCTAGGACAAGAATTATGAAGGACAAGATATGTATGTTTCAAAGCAATAAGCAATCCCACTTGCTGTAAAATAAAATGAATGACATAAAAGGTAATACAACTTCCCGGAAATAAGATTCAGATTAAGTACATGTTTTTTTCTTTGATATGAAGCAAAAGTTTCTGAATAGCAGGCCTTATTTAATCAAAACCGCTTGCTTATCTCTTACTATCCCAATGAGCTGCATTTCTGGAACCTGGCCATGAAGTTCTACATGCATCTTTTCTCAAATGTCTCACCACTTTTAATGGTATTATTCTCAGGACAATGCATATTGCATTGCCTTTAAGGTCTTTATAATGAAATATATGAAGGTAAGTCCCTTCATTGTAACATTATTCTTTGCTGCTATCCCATGATAGTAATGTGTTAGTACATTGTATATAGTAATACCCTGTTCCCCTGAAAATAAGACCTCCCCGTATAATAAGCCCAATCAGGCTTTTGAGTGCATGCTCAAATAATAAGCCATCCCCTGAAAATAAGCCCTCCCCAAAACATATCAGCAGTCATGAGGTGACCACGGTAGCCACCTCCTGCACCTCAAAAATAAGACCTCCCCGAAAATAAAGCCAAACACTTATTTCAGGGGTCAAAAGAAAATAAGACCCTGTCTTATTTTCGGGGAAACACGGTATGTAAATATAAACTGGATTCTTTCCCCACTCCATATGAATTTACTGATACTGTCTTGCCATTCTTCAAAAGTTCTCTCGGAAATTCTGACTAGGGCATTTGAAATAGATCATTTATCTTGGGTAAAACATTCATTTGAATGATTGCAATTGATCTTAACCAAGACAGTTTTAGGTTCTTCCACCTTTCAAGGTCTTTTTTTAGTCTTTGCCATAATCTGACAGAGTGATTCTGATACGTTTCTTGATTGTTTCCTATTAAGTGTAAACTAAGTTATTTTGCTCAGCAGGCTAACAACCAGATTTTCTTTTTGCAGAAAATTCCTTCTTGTGTTAAAAATCTTTGCATTATTTTTGTTTACTGAACACCAATTTTTTATTCCAAATATCCTATTTATGGATTGTGTTCATTTGCTGCTTTTTTTGCTATTTGTGGTTCTGTAAGAATTAATATTACATCCTCTATATAAATATTTAAGCTTATATTTCTGTCCATGGATTTTGAGGCTTGTTATTTGTTTGTCACCTCAGATCTTTTTTTTTCTGCCAGTATTTCTAATGCAAAATCAAAAAAGAGAATGGACTTCTTTGCGTTGTTCCTGTAATGACTTTAAAAAAATCTGCTGAGGGAACTCCATGAGCTGTTAACTTCGCTTTTTGCCATTACTTTTAACTGAAGCTTGAAATTTTCTCTGGGATCCATTTTATTCAGAACCTGCTGGCATTAACAGCAAATTATTAAAGGCTTTTTTTCTGCATCTAAGAAAATTAGGACAGCTTTCTCCCCCCCCCCCCCCCCATATGTTCTGTGGTATTGATTATGGCTCTTCTGTTGTCCTTTATATTTTTCTTTAGGAACGAAACCAGTTTGGTCAGTCTGTATAATGCCTGAAATACATTTCTTCAGTCTATCAGTTAATATTGTAGGAAAAAAACTTATAACTTAATCTTATAACTATATGTAACAAGAAAAGTGGTCTACTGAATATGCTTGTGGTTTCTCAGGGTAATTTCCTTCTTTATAAATCAGAACTATATGAGCTCCCTCCGCCTCCATGTTGGAGATATTTCCTTTGTTTCTTTAATTTTATTACATTTGCAAATATTCTGATAGCTCAGTATTATAAAGAATTCAAGGAAGAACTATCAGCCCGTATGAGTCTGGTGTTTTTCATAATTTGTTTCATTGCAGTTTTTGTGTTTTGAACAGCTGTAGGTGTACTTAGTATTTGCCTACATTGGCCATTGTATTATTTGATGAACAACTTCTTGATATACTGTATTTATTTATTGCAATTGCATCAACACTGCTCTTAGAGCATAATTCTTCAAAGAAAGCTGCTAATAGAGGGTGAGGGTTAGGATACTCTAAACCCGTGATGGCGAACCTATGGCACGCATGCCACAGGAGGCATGCGGAGCCATATCTGAGAGCATACAAGGCATTGCCCTATGTCAGCTGCAGCGCGCATGTGCACACTGGCCAGATGCTTATCGGCCTTCCGGAGGGCGGGGGGAGGCCGTTTTCGCAAAAAAACGGCACAACAGGCCAACCCGAAGTTCAGAGGCTTCAGTGTGGCCTGTGTGCATGCATGCATGCAAACAAACAAACCTAACAAAACAAAAATGAAGTTGAACCCTTTTCTTCCCTGTTTTTAGACATGATCAAGATGAACCCCATCTTCATCTTTTTGGTTAATACCATCAGACCTATCTGACCCTCTCTGTCCCCTGCAATCCCATCAAAATAAAGAACAAAAGCTTCCTTAGCAGCTCATGTGTAGCTCAAGGGCAGCTCTTACAAGGAAACTGCAACATAGCAATCATTCCATCTTCCATCAACCAATGACTTCAAAATTCCATCTCCTTCACAATGAATTTCTGCTGCCCTCCTGAAAGGCCCGTTTTGCCCAACAACAGAACTCGTCCCAAATACACTAACAAAAATCTGCCTAGCTACTCCAAATTAGCTAGCAAGTCAGATCTCTGGATTTCCCACCTTGTAGTCCTATAAACATCTTTGCTTTTCCATTGTGCAGGGTCTCTCTTTCTTGTAAAGCCAGCATCCAATGATTGTTGCAATAAACATGGATCTTCTCAATGTTGTACTCCTTTTTCAGAATCCATAACAGCTTAGCTTTTTCAAGGGATTACATTTTGAAAGACTTTCTTTTACAGTTATTAATCTAAAGAACAGCCTATACAAGCAAATTCTTACATGGACATATACTGTAATAAAACCAGACTTTTTCAAAGTATATGTCCTTCTTGGCAGTGTCATATATATCACATGGCATAAACCAGTTACACAGGAACCTTTATGGTATTTTGGAAGCAGCCTGATTTCGGTTGTAAAGCTGCAGATATGCAAGTCCAGAATGGCATCTGTAGATACCACAATGCTTACAACCTTCCTTAGTATTTAGGAAAGTCCTTTTTTTAGGCAATGTCAGTGGAACTTTAATCTTTATTTTTCCTGGATTCAGTGCAAGTACATGGTATGAATTATCTAATCAACCAGGGTAGATAATGACAACAACCTAAGAATTGACCTTGCAGATATGCAAAAAACTGAGAGATGGAATGTCAGGTTTACAGAATTCTAAGTCTGCAGCTTATTTTTTTGGGGGGGGCGGGACAATAATGGATTTATTTAAATAAAAATGCAAAATAAATAATGCAAAAACAGTTTGAAAAAGGCACAAACATGCTCAGTTAAATCTAGGAATAAACATAGAACATCCATTCCCATTCACTAATTTAATTATATTTTTAGGACAATAAAGCAAAATTTGAAATAATGACTTGTCGTCTTATTGACTTTAGAATTATAAGCCAGTATTGTTACTGACCTAAAATAAATGGCTTATTCAACCAAGCAAACCATATTATGGTTCAAGACAACATGTGTGTCCAACCAATAGATAGCTGAGTTCACAACAGTTTTATTACCAACACACCAACAATCAAAGGGACATTAAGCTTTTGATTCTGTGCAATAAATTAGCACATCATTCAATATTAACACTATGTTTATTACGTTTTTCCTCCTATATTTACAGTTAATGGTTTCACTTCTTTTTTTACTGTTAACATTTTTATATTAACATTCTAGTTCACTCTGAGATTGTTTTATCAGTGGAAAGGAAACAAATCCTATAAATATAAATTAAGTGAACAAAAAAACCCTGAGTTATGAGGTTTAAATGTGGATATTACTTCATAATAAAAAAACAGCTGACATTCTTTAAATAGTTTTGCTCAAACTGATAGCCTGCAGGACTGCAGGTTTCCTCTATTTACATAAAAGTTAGGAAGCCATATACTAAATTAAATAAGAACTCCTTCAGTTATGAAGCATTTTAATTTGGTTATTTATGCACTGAAAGTATGTAGGAAAGAGCAGGTTTGCTTTGTTACGTGCTCTATAAAACTTTCACCAGTACACACTTTTAAAGCAAGAGTTTGTTCTATGCAATATGTTACAAGTGCATTAAGACATCTTGAGAAAAGAAGTACAAGGTAACCATTCAACATTAAGAGAAAATATTTGTTTTTCAACCATATGTATTGCCAATATGTTTAATTACTTCAAATATGAGGCTGAATTTGAATCAAGACTAAAGTTTCCAAGTGTATTCATCATATAACCTCGTAATTTTTTCATCTCCTAGAATACTGTAATACAAATCTATACATACTACAACAGGGGTCCCCAACCCAGTAATGGGCCACAGCCCATTTGGAACAGGGCCACGCAAGCAGCTCCATTTGCCTGGCACTCGCACAAATGGAGCTGCACACACACACACACCTGCTGCTTGCACAGAACCATTTCCTCTAATATTTTCTCCCCAGCACCACTCCACGAAGCTGGAAATGTTGGCGACCACTTCAGTACAAGAAGCCCTATCGCGCTACAAACATTTTGGCAGGGTCAACTTTGAAGCACATCAGCGAATACAATGTGGAACTCACCCACCATTTTAAAGGGCATGCGACGGATCACTTTCCACACATCCACCAAACACTACATGGTGCAAACAGGGAATGCCATCTACATCTTATAATCAAGTAGATCAGATACTTCACACTTTGTATAGCCAAGTGTGAAGCATCTTATCCAGTTGGCGATAGGATTGTAGAACCCATGGCATTCCCTGTTTGCCTCATGTAGTGATCAGTGGATATTTGTTCTAATCACACCTCCTCCACCTGACGTCACTCAGAACATTCCCAGCTCAATCTTTTTGGGTGCAGAATTTCCCCATCGTTAAAAGTTCTCTGGGGAAAAAAAGAAAATGGGCAAAAGCACCTCCTTGACTTACCTCATACTGTACGCACCAGCACCTAGCTCTTGGCCAATGCCAGAAAGGCTGGCATCAAAATCCTGAACTAGGCCTGACTCGATGACTTCATCCGCTAAGGGCAGCTTCAGAGCCCAAGCCATTTTTGAAGAGGTTTCAGCAGCTGGCTAGCTAAGGATAGAGAAGCAACTCTTCCAGAATCTCCCAAGGCACACTAGGATGCCGCCGTCGGGGCTCCGGCCACCATGCCCACTCCAGAACCACCTCTTTAAGACAAAACAAAACAAAACCAGTTATGATGCAGAAGGCATGGGAGACCTCTCTCTTCCTTCACCAACACATGCAGTTCCCTTAGGTGTAGCTGCCCCTTATTGGGGTGCCCTACTAAGACCCCCTTACTCCGCAAAAAAAAAAAAATCTTTTTAAAAGTTTTTGCAAGGGCTCAACCTGCTTCCAATAAGGACGGCGAGCCAGGTTTGCTCTCCAATCGCCCTCCTTCCGCTTCTCTTGGGTTGCAAAGCGGCCGCAGCCCTCCGTAAAGAGAGAAACCCCCCCACCCACCCAGCCACCCCAAGTAAGCAAAGGCACCGGGACCTCTTTTGACAACTCTCCCTCCCAAGTCGGGCCACCCCGGCGGATCTTGCCTGGTTCTACTCAAGAGGAGCCACGCACCAACGAGGAAAGGGTCCCATCGACCACACGTCCCACCCAACCCCCTTCTCCACAGCTAGCCCGGCGATCTAGATTTACTAGCCATGCCGGGACTCCCGTAAACAGACCCTTCCTACTCCCGAGGCCCCAAAACCACCCACGCTTCCGGGCAGCACCATTGCTATCCATCCGACCCCTGCCTTTGCATGCAGCTCTTCTGCCCAGGCTCCCTTAGTGTTCCAGCCCAGCAACAAACAAACAAAAAAACAAAACCCGAGCGCAGCAAGGTCCCGCTCTATAGAAGCGCGGGAACGGCCTCCCTCCAGCCCGGCAGCCCCCAAGCAAACTAGGCACCTTCTCTCCCCCAGCCCAGAGATCCACTCAACATGGAGGCAGACGGGAAAAAAAAAAAAAAGAAAGA
>JANHFT010005098.1:234955-249895 GCA_032467955.1 Pseudoxenodon macrops
ACCTGAAAAAAAAAAGCTTCTTTGGAGGGAAGAGCAATGAAAAACCCTGCAAAGACTTAGGGCTGAAAAAAAAAGCTTCTTCGGAGGGAGTAGCAATGATAGGCTGCAAAGTTCGCTTCACTCTTCACTCACCTCATTAAGATAGATTCATTAATATCCTGAACCATAGAATTCTAGAGTCGAAATGGATCCCTGGACCCTTGAACTGAATCTGCAACTTAGTGCAGGAATCTAAACTGAAGCGTCTTCAGACCGTAATATAACAGATTATACTAAAGATTAACCCAATATGTGACCTCTTCATTCAATGTGCAAGTGGATTCACACTTCGCACTAATGCTGTGATGTTTGCTTAGTTTGGATTAATTTCTTGTTAAAACCCGTCCAATTGCAGACAGTGATGTAGGAATCCAGTTTGTGTCTTGCACTCTAAAGCCAAACAATTTTACGGTTTGCTAGATTTTTATTTAACATGTTTAAATCTGTTGGTTACGTTGGTTTATAAACCTTGGATTCTTATTTGAATGGGTTAATATATCACACCAATCAGAGGCGGGTTCTAAATCTTCTTACTGCCGGTTCGCTCAGGGCTGCGCACATGCGCAGTGCTTTAAAAAAGCTTCTGAAGCAAAATCCAAGATAGTGGAATGTAAAATATTTAAAAATCTTAGGCCAGTGTTATACTTTGCTTCTAGGTTAGATTAACGCAGTGATGGCGAACCTATTGCACGTGTGCCTCAGGTGGCACGCGGAGCCATTTCTGAGGGCACTCTAGGCGCTGCCCTGTCAGCTCCAGCGCATTCGGCCATTTTTCAACCTCCGGAGGCTTTAGGGAAGTGTCCTGAAGGCCCCGGAGGGTGAAAAACGATCCAACAGGCAAATCGAAGTGACTTCCGGTTTGCCCGTCGGGCCGTTTGTTACGCTCCGGAGGCTTCAGGACGCTTCCCTGAAGGCTGGAGGCTTCAGGACACTTTCCTGAAGCGTCTGGAGGGTGAAAAACAGCTAAACGGACAAAATGGAAGTCCCGTTGAGCCGTTTTTCACCCTCCGGAGACTTCAGGGAAGCCTCCTGAACCCTCTGGAGGACAAAAAACGGCCAAATGGGGGGGCATACGCAGTGCAGTGTGCGTGGGGGGGTTTGTGTGCTGGCACGTGCGCGTGCTGCTGCACGTGCGCTGCCATTTTTGGCACACAAGAAGAAAAAGGTTCGCCTTCACTGGATTAACGTATTGCTAAAACCCGGCCAGTTGTAGGTCATGGTGTAGGAATAGTTTGCCTCTTGCATTCACCTATCTGCCTAGTTACCGTAGAGATTGGGTTTCTCACGTGCCACTTTCTCATAAAGTGTTCATGTGGTAACCATAGTCAAATAAATAATGATTTAATCACTATATAAATCCCACCACAAGCTGATTGTTGTGCCAAATCATAACACAGCTTGCTTGGTTTTAGTCAAGCGTCTTGTCTGAACAAGATTTGTTTTAAGCCGTGTTTTATAATTTATCTGCAAATAAAGACTGTTACGACTTGTGAGACAAACTGTGGTTAATGCAGACCGTACCTAAGCACGCGGAGCGAATCTTGCAAATATTGTCGTCATCTATTCGTTAAAGGAAACCTTGTGTTCAATCCGGGCAAACCACTTTCCCCAAGCTTTCTGCTGCCCTCACCACCTGTTCAGAGTTTGGTTCTTAATTGAAGCCAAACAGCTTACCACTTTCACACCCTGTCCCCTTACTGGTGTAATCCTGAGTGGAGCTGTTTGGTTACCTTCTCCCCTTAAATCCCTCACCTTCCTTTGATTCCTGGTAACCTGTTAAGTATTCTGTCATCACCGAGCCAAACCTTTGCTACATCAGACTTGAGGAATGTTGGTAAAGACTTACCACCTTTGCTTGGTTGTTTTTTTTTAGTTGTCATTGTTATTAACCTGTGTTCTCATTGTTATTATTATAAATATAAACCACACTCCTAGTACAAGCCCTAACTTGGATTTTGTCTACTCAGAGAGCTCTCTTGGTTCATGATCACCTGGGAACACCCTTCCCCAAGATGGCGCCCTTCAAATACGTGAGGGCTGCTAAGAATTCTGGGAGGTCCACCTGTCTGACTGGAGAGCTCCCAGGAGGGGGAAAAAATCTTGTCTTAAATGTTGTGGAAAAAACACCATCACACGGAGTTTAGTCAGCTGGGTAGTCCAGTCCCAAGTGTGCAAGGTATACATAGCTACATGTCTTTGGAGAGCAACTTTTATTTTGTACATGAAAAGTAAATCGGTGCCTTAGTTAAAAAAAAATCAAACAGCCACGTACTTATTCCAAAGGCAGGATAAGAATGAGCCCTGGATTACTATGAATAGTGGTCATATTGTCGCATGTGGACACAACAGGAAGTTGGGTTCTAAAAGAAACTGGCTTACCAGGAACGAATGGACTGCATCTGGCTTACGTCTTTCAAGAATAATTTTATTTTGTTAAAAAATAGGATATTCCACCAAGGATAATAGTAGAGAGAAGTCTATGGTGGGTCAGCTAGAGAGGGTGTGATGGAATATTTTGACAAGTCAGCCCTCCTGTCCCCAATAGCTAGCATTTGGAGGGGGGGGGGGATATTCTAAGAATTTAAAAGTATCATGTAAAATACAGAAGACAATACTGATAATAGAAAGTGGGGAAGGGAAAAAAACTTTTTTTTTTTGGAAAAAAAGTCCACCTTTTTTCAGGGCAATAAAGCACGGAATAAAATCACAGCCTCAACATTTTTTACTTTACCAACTTAACAAGTACTAGCTATTTCTACAACAATTAACTATATTAATCAGCAAAACCCAACATCATTTTTCTCTGTCTTGAGCACAAAGTCCAGAAGCGGTTTCCAAGTAATAGCTGCCATATTGTGAATACACTTGTCTCCCCAGTAGCCATTTTGCAGGAATGCGCACAATGCATTCCTGCAAGTTCAGATGTTCACAATGCATTTCTGGAGCTTCATCCCAGGAAGGTTGGGGAACACCTGCTCTTGTTGTGATAAATCCGGGTTCTTCAGAATGCCAGCCTGCTGTTGCCAGGCAAACATGCAGCTTCTCCCAGCTTTTAACAATAGAGAGCAAACCATCCTTCCACTCTGGATTCAGAAAAAAATGCTAGATCACCTTAGTAATACAAGCCAATCTAGTGCTTACTCCTTCGTATGTAATTATTTTAAAGAGGTACAAGTACTTCTTGACTTACTACTTACTTACTACTATTAGAGGACTTACCTGTACTTGAACTCAGCTTTGCTTCTTTGGAATATAATTTTGGGTGTGAGACACGTATCCACTACAGAAACCTCTGCTTGTGTATGGTAGAAAATGGAACCACTTTCAGTATAGAGGGTTCTCGATTGCTTTTTTTTTTTATGTGCAAAAAAACTTGTACTACTGCCTGAGCGAAGTGGTAGGAAATCTCTTAAGTCGGAGTCTCTCAACCGCGGCCATTTTAAGATGAGTGGACTTCAACTCCCAGAATTCCACAGCCAGCCAGTGTTGAGAAACACTGCGATAAGTGATTCTAATTCATAAAAAGTTAGCTGCCAATGGAAAAGGCCGGATTGAGGAACACTGAAGTCTGGAGAGTGGTTGACCGATGCTCTTGCCGGAGAACATCCTGGCAATCTCCCATCTTTTGCTCCTTTGCTGGATTTTTGAACGTAAAGCATTCTCACACAACATTTCCTCCTGTAGGATTACATTTGCCCAAGGTGCGAATCTGGTTTTATTGAAGAGCTGCCCGAAGAACCAAGGTAATAAGTCTTTCTTTTTTTTTTACATTTGAAAATGACAAATGCATATGTGGGGTAGCTCTGGGTCAGGCGTTGGCAAGTTTTCTCAAGAACTAATTTTTTTGTCTACATGTGAGGGGTTGGAGCCACATATAAATCAGTATGATTGGTGGAGAAATGCTTGGTGTTTTTTTTGTGTTGAAATCTCCCCCTATCTAGAAGATATGCAAAGTTGATGAAGGACCTTAGCCAAAATCTTCTTTTCCCTAGAATAACTGACTGTTTCCATCAGCCTTGGCCACAGAGGCCAGGAAGAAAAAAAAAAGTCCATTTCCCAGCATTTTCTGTCCCTTCTTCCTGGCCCACTTCCCTCAGATGCCTTCACGAATGATCTCCTTTGTCTGAAGTTGGACCTGAATCAGTCTTATTTCCTGAGTTTGTTTCTGTTACACATATATCAAGGAAGGAGTGGCACAAAAGCTGGTTAAACGTCATTATCTGACTCATATCTGGTGCAAGACATATGCTTAAGCAATGCTAAATTTCCAAGATCAGTTTAAATCCTAATATGGGTAGTCCTCAAATCACAACTGGTTGCTTAGCAACCGTTCAAAGTTATGTCTGCCCCCCCCAAAAGGGGATTTATGACCTGTATTTGAAGATCCGACAGTTGGTCCCCACCTCAATGGTCACGTGACCAAATTTTGGGCACCCAGCAACACATTCACATTTACAGGTGTTCAGAGTGTCCTGTCACATGACTGCATTTTACAGCTGAAAACAGCTACTTCTGGTTTTCAGCAAAAATGCACCCATACCGAGCCATTGGTTTGCTTAACAACGGTGGTGTGATTTGTTTAATGAATGTGGTGATTCGCTCAATGACTACTGCAAAAATGTCATTAAAGTATGGTGGCTGACCCGTTTTGCGACCGTCACGACATATGATCTTACTTGGCAAATTCCATTATGGTCATATGTCAAGGACTAACTGTATCCATAACGCAACAAATTACTAGGCCTTGATATCAGCCCTTTGATGTAAAGCAGGTCAGGAAATAGGTTCCATAAGAAATGCTAAAGCTCCCCTGATATAGGCCATAATTGTAGACAGTGTTTCCCCTTCTTTCCCTCTTTGACCAAAGAGAATCAAGGTGGAGCAACCTTGATTTTCTTTCTCACACTTTCCCACATCCTGGGCTAAGCTCATACTTTATTAACAATTGCTGCATATTTTTTTTCAAGGCCATATTTCTTTCTTTTTATCCTGGAGTCTTGTGCTTTCCAAGTATGCCTTCTCTTTAGAAATGGTGGTAATGATAAAACCTGCCCAAGTGACAGTTTTGCAACTGGATGTCTATGAAGCTTCTCAATCATCCAGGTCATGGTTGTCCCAAAGGTTTTTTTTTAAAGGCAACTGGACTTTCTTGGGTTTTTTTTTCCTTAAAGATGTTTGCTTCTTGTCCAAGAAGCTTCTTCAGTTCTTTTGAAAAGCACCTTTGGGACTTTGCAATTAGAGTTAAGGTCTCCAATATAGTGCCTGAGGGCATCAGCTTTCAAATACCTCTTTTAATCTCCGTCAGGAACTGTGTCCCAATCTTACATTAAAAATAGAAACTAAAAGTTAAAGAAAGGGAAGTAAGTGTGCTACAAAGTTAAACACCAACCCCCAGTGTAATCTTTATTTCTAAGCATGTCTGAGGGCCTCTTAAAAGGTAAAGGTTCCCCTCGCACATGTGTGCTAGTCGTTCCCGACTCTAGAGGGTGGTGCTCCTCTCCGTTTCAAAGCCGAAGAGCCAGCGCTGTCTGAAGACATCTCCGTGGTCATGTGGCCGGCATGACTAAATGCCGAAGGCGCACGGAACGCTGTTACCTTCCCACCAAAGATGGCCCCTATTTTTCTACTTGCATTTTTATATGCTAGGTTGACAGAAGCTGGGACAAGTATCGGGAGCTCATTCCGTTACGTGGCACTAGGGATTTGAACCGCCAAACTGCCGACCTTTCTGATCGACAAGCTCAGCGTCTTAGCCACTAAGCCACCGCGTCCCTTAGAGTTATGTATTACAGTATGGTTTATATGCTGTATTCAACAAACCATGTTTAAACTCAACTATGGGTTTATGTGGGTCCAACTAGAAGGAAGATGCTTCCTGAGTATGTTCTCCTTTGTTTCTCTACAGCCACCTCCATCTCTTGATTTAACAGTGAAAGAAGATAACCACCTTCTCCCCTACTACCATAATTTGTTATAAAGTGGCTAAATATGTTAGATATTGTACATATACTTTTAAATCTTATCCACGGGTCCTCAAGAATAAAATACTCTGAACTGCTGAAATGAGGGAGCCCGGGGAAAAATAATTTTCCACATCCGTCATTTTGTGAGTAAGCTTATTCTCCATCCTACACCCTATACAGATTAAAACAGTAAGTTTTCCTTTCTCTAAAAAACTTTTTATTTTATCATCCCCTTATTCCTGAGCGCACTCACCTGTGGCTGATGACGTTGTTGGAATAGCTGCCATGGCATCACCCTTCTTCGTTAAGTTGTTTTGACGTTTAAAATTGTAAAAAAAAATTGAAGCTGAGGAAACCAAAAGAAAGAAAACCAAAAGATAATGCTGTTATCCAGATAGTGCTATGAACAGAAATTTATCAGTTTGTCATTACTGCTGATCACAGTGTGCAAGATGCTATTATAACTTCTTTCTTTCTTTCTTTCTTTCTTTCTTTCTTTCTCTCCTCTTCCTCCTCTTAAATATCAATTACAGACTGGTAACTTCAGTAATGCTGCTTGCATTTTTAAACAAGCTTACTAAAAAGTACACCCCATGGACTTTATTAGCTCCATCAGGTCAACCCTGCAGTTTTCTTGGCAACATTTTTATTGCCAGTTCCTTTCTTATGTTGGAGAGAAGCTGACTGTCTCAAAGTCACCCAGCTGGCTTTCATGCCTAAGGCAGGACTAGAACTGTTAAGTAATAGCAACTGAATTTCTAAACAGGCTTACTAAGGCGCACACCCCAAGGAGCTTACTACTCATTAAAATTTTAAACAATTATTAGCCGTGCAGTTTTTTTCTATGACTTTGACAGGTCATAGACAAAAAGGGAGGAAGGAGAGTACCGGTTAAAAGCATGCACCAGCACTTCTGAATAGGGACTATAAGCAAATAAACAGTCTATGAAGTTCTTTTAAAACTGGCAAGTTATCAGAGCAACCAGAAGTAATCACGTCTCTGACTGCTGCATCTTGCTCTGACGGAAGGTGTTTAATTATTTTCAGAAGTAGTCTGGCATGTAGTACATTTAGAGCAGGGATAATAGAACAAAAAAACCCAAGGGTCTGATTATCATAAAGAGTTAATAAAGAATGGAAGAAGGAGTATTTCTAAAACAAAAATGAAAATCGAATGTATCAACATGTACAGACTCACAGATCACAAAGAAGAATTCTGTGAGAAATGAGTGGTATAAAAAGAAATAGAAATGGGATCAGATGAGAGAACTGCACAGTAGAAAAATTAAGAGACAGGACAAGACCAGGAACACCACAGCATGAAGTCATTAGTTTTAGGCAGAGGCTAAATGGTGAAAGCTAAGAGATGAAGATCAGGATAGAGGGCAAAAAGCAGTTGACTTATAGAATGATAAGGATGACTACAGAATAAAATCCAGCATCTGTTCCAAGAATTCTGCAATAGGAGGAAACAAGGGCCAAATCTATTTCCAGACTTAACATTCGGAGTGGGTTCACTGGGTTAGGTCACTCGTATATTCAACAGGGAAAAGGGAACTAACTACAAGTGATGATGTCATCCTTTCAAGTGCTTTTTTTAGATACAGTAAAAAGGTAAAGGTGAAGGTTTTCCCTGCCAGTTGTGTCCGACTCTAGGGGGCAGTGCTCATCTTTGTTTCCTAGCTGAGAAAACCACCATTGTCCAAAGACGTTTCCGTGATCATGTGGCCAGCAAGACTATACGTTAAAAGCACAGGGAACAGTTACCTTCCCACTGATCTTCATTTATCTATTTGCATTTGCATGCTTTCGAACGGATAGGTTAGCAGGAGCTGAGGCAGGAAAAGGAGCTCTTTCTATCATCCGGTGCTTGGTCTCAAACTGCCAACCTTCTGGTTAACAAGCCCCACTGCTTAACCGCTCGGCCAGTGGCCATATTTTCTTAGAAAAAATAAAGGACCAACCCCAAAAAGGACTCACTGAATATTTAGGGGGTGAGGAAACCTCAGTTCTGGAGACAGCTAACAAAAGGGATCTAAGAGCTTGTAGATTGACCATGACTGGGTTCATCCTAGACATTTAACTGGGTTACACATTTAGCCCACTGTTCGAGCTCATGCCCCAACCTATACAATAAACTTCATGCCATGCACGCTTAGCCTGTTATGAAAATGCGGCCAGTGCCCTAGTTAAGGGTGCTATGTGAACCCAGCCTATAATAAATTACCCAGGGAGGGCAGAAGCATGTAAGACACTGCCTAGCCCTAACTCTATCTGTAGGCCTCTGCAGGGCTATTTTGGTTCAATGGTGGCAGGATCCAGTTTGGTGGCAAGTGGAGAGAAGAGCAGGAGGGACTGTAGGAGGAAGAAGCCTCACTTACCTCCTGGTCTTGTTTCCTCTTGTCCCCAAAAAACTCAGAACTGCAGAAGGACCCTGTCAAGCCTCATCCAAGGCCTAGATTAGCTGGAGAATGGCACATCAGAAGCCACACCTTCTGGTCCGGGCCTAGGAGAGAGGAGGGCAGGAAGTTAGGAACAGGAAGATTGGAAAAATTGATCATCAGGCCGCTGCTGCAAAGCCATAAGAAACAAACTGTGCTTGGTGTGTCATGAAAATAACAAGACCACAAGACTTCATTGGAAGTACCGATCTCATAATACATCACAGGAAAGCTTGAAAGGGGAACTAGTTTGAGACGGTGTCCTTTGAAAATAAATTGTATGTGAAAATGGAACCTGGAACGGCAAGATTAGCTTCCCTCCATTAATTATTTCTCCATGTTAATTATTATTTCCATATTTCAAACGTTCGAAAGGCATCCCCAAATGTGAGTTTAAAAACTCATCACTTTTTAAAATGATTTATTAGAGAGGGTGAGTGGGTGCACACGACTCATATTCCTTCCTGATGGACATTTTATCCAGCACCAGTAACCACAATGAACCCAGAATAGTTTGTGATGTTTCTTAATGGTCATTTTGGCATGGAAGACCATTTTTATTTTCTGAGATATTTTAAGTGCAGTTTAAACAATGCTGTGCTGTAAGAAATAAATAGCCGTATGCCTTCTAATTCTTCATTTGTATTACTTAATGTAATTACAGTACTTAAAATGCTTCATTTTGTTTACATTTTAGTTGTTTTATTCATTTTGTGAAACACCATGAGAATACGATCAAGGGATGATTTAAACATACTAATACCCTAGTAAATTAATACAATATCCACAAGTTACTTTGATGAGAAGAAAGGTTCAAAAGAATTCATGAAGACATTCTAAGAATTTCTGTAGCGCCAAGAGACAAAATCATATCCATAAACTATAAAAATGCATGCCAGTTTAATTATGCCATTACTGATTGAAGCTAAAGAAAGCCACAAATGATCTTTTTATCTTGCTTAAGAAGGCAGCCACTAGTTCTGTGGCTTGGATCAGGATTTAAAGCTGCTCCCTTGTTTGCTATTAACACCACTACTCCGTTTACTCTCCAGATTGGTAAATTTCGTCATCCCTTTTTATCTAGAAAATGACATGGACATTCTTCATTACCTCTGAGATTGTGTCTTATGAAATGAATGACATAGAGAGATGGTGGACATGAAAGCTTGAGAAATAAACAATGCACTAAAGTCCAGTGAACAATTAAATCTAAAAGAATCTTACAATGGAATGATGGATTAAGTATTAATAAAAGATAACCAAAGCAAATTGGTCTATAATATTTTACAAGTTACATGTAAGGCATGTAATCAAGTTGTTTCATGTTGTGCAGAGAAAAATTGTTCTTAAGTACAGAAATCTCGTTCACAGGAAAAATGCCCTTCCCAATTTTAGAACTGATGGCACCCTTTCACCCTCACATTATGATCACAAAATGATGGCTAATCCCAAATTTTGAGTGCAAGAATCTCTTGGGATTCTTTTAACTTTTGAAAATGCAGCAATGATGAATGAAAGGAAATGAGCTGCTCTTGGATTGACAGCTGATGCCATCGTGATATCTGAATTTACCAGTACATATTATGCTCATTCAATCTTTAGGCCCTTCCTTCCAAAATCAGAACATTACTAGCTGCTTTTTACATGCAGGATTGATACATGATGTATTTAAGTTATACTGTCACAGATACAACCCCCATCACCTAGTAAGAAATTACACACCAGTCTGAGAAAAAACACAGTGCAAATTTAAACTGGTTATTCATTTTTGATTATATATTAATTTCCCTTTATTCTTTATTCTAATATTTGACCAGTGATGCCCTTAGTATTTCTTAAAACAATTCTCATTGGTGTAGTTTTAAGCTATAGAATCATGCAACTGGACAACATGCAAATGCATAACAATAATATGTTTTGAAAAACAGGCTAACATGCGGTTGTTACTGAAATAAAATGCTGGGCTGCGTATCATCTGGATGAGTTGTTTGGTGGTGCCAATAAAATGGATACTGAATAAAGAACAAAATGCACGATGTAAATGTGTGGGGATGCTGAAAGTAGGGGTAGTTTTAAGGACAGAAAAATATGAAAAGTCAGAATGAATGGTTATTGTAAGTAGATATTGTTACATTTCTTGTAATTTTTGGCGTACTATTTCTTTCTTCTTTTCTGCATAATGCTGCTTACCCCAAAAAGTAATAGCATGATGGGTATGTACACATTTAATTTGGATATAGCTTGGAAAACAAATGTGTTGTCTGTGTGACATCAAGCCACTCCTAGGTAGAGTTACACGTCTTTTGAGGAATTACAGACACTTTTGTACAGTCCTATTGGATTTCAGACTGTCTGGTAAAAATATAAGTCACATATTTCATCAATGAAGAACAATGTGCCAGCTGCCATTCTGTTTGGGCTGCTGGATTACAGACATCTGGAGTGAGAGTCCTCTGCTCTGCTACTCAAAGGTTGGTACTACTAAGTGTTCTTACCACAGTTCTGTACTAAGAATAGAAAAACATGGAAGACAAATTATGTTTGGAAACAGTCACCCTCCCACCCTATCCTTCTTTGTGATTGAGATTGTGAAATTATAGTCTCATCTAGAAGCAGAGCAATCTACCATTTCCAGAGGTAGGAGGAGGATCTGCTACTCAAGAGTAGTTGAGACTTTACTCCCCATAAATGTTGCCAGTCCTACCGTTGTCCCCTCCTGTTAAGTGTCTGGACCAGTCACCTTCTGAATATCATCCTTGGGGTATCCTGCATAGGCAATTGGTAAGAAAACAAGAGAGATACATTTTCATATAATGGTTAAGGCACCAGGCTGGAAATCAGGAGGTCATTAATTCTAATCCTACTTTAGGCACCAGTCTCTCAGCTCTAGGAAGGAGGCAATGGCAAGTCACTTCTGAAATCTTGCAAAGAAAACTGCAGAGACTTATCCAGGTAGTTGCCAAGAGTCAGCATTGACTGGAAGGTGCACACATACATACATAACCCAAAAAAAACTAGGCAATCTGGAGAGCTTTATGTCTTAGAGATAACAAGCATGCTGCTCCATTTGTAAACTAAGATGCAAGGGATGGTCATTTTAATACCACATCCCAGTCTACCTCTTGAAACAGTTCTTTCTTTCACTAAATTTTGAGTTAACCCTGCTTTGTTATCTATACATTAGATCAGAGGTGGGTTCCTACCAGTTCGGACCGGTTCTACCGAGTAGGTAGTAGGCCGCTAGTGACGTCATGGAGCCGGTTCTGGTCTGTGGGCGCCGCCATCTCTTTTTTTTTGAATGTTTTTGAGGGAAAAAATTTTTTTGAATTTTTTCTGGGTTTTTTCCTTCTGCAAATGCGCAGAAGGTGAGTTTCTGGCACTGTGCATGCGCCGCCATCTTGTTTTTGGCCATTTTTTTGGGGGGGTTGGATTTTTTTCTACTGCGCATGCGCGTGCCCATGCGGTGCGGGAGGCAGCGAACCGACGGCGAGGTAAGTTAGAACCCACCCCTGCATTAGATCAACATGAAGTGTCTACTGTTAACTGGAAATTCTAACTGACCCATCAAGCAACTTCCCAAATGCCAACAGGAAAAGAAAATAAGAACACATAGCGTCTCTGTGTCAACAGTACTGTTTACCCATTTGGATTTGTTTCAAAATGCTAATTATGGTCTATGGACTTAATTCTCTCGGAGCTCCTTCCAGACAAATGGCTCCTACCATGATCTCATCTCACAACTAGTGTATTCCATCTTTTGTTCTTTCACACATTGTGTGTGTGAGAGGGTGTGTTGAGAGGGGAAAAAAGATAGAAGAAGCAGTGTGGAAATATGGAACATTACACATGGAAGATGATCACTTTTTGTGTGTGTGGAATTTCATCGTCCGAGTAGAACCATTATAAAATAAAAGCCTTCTCTGAAGCATCATAGGTTAACAAAAGAATAATCTTCAGCCATCTAAACATTTTAGTCATTACTTATAAGATTTATATTCCACCTTTTATTCAGAAGTTCCAAGTTGCATGCAAAACACTCCCATATTTTAAGACCTTTAGGTCATTGTCAAGGTATCGTGGTAATACTGGTTAGGAGGAAAAACAACAGTGTTTTCTGAATTATGGGAATCCCCTTGTGCGGTTTTGTTTTTATAACTTTGGTCCAAGACCTTCAAGAAAGTTTTGTAAAACAGATTTTTAAAGCTGATCTTTTCCTCATACGTCTTTTTTTCAAAACGTCAAGCCTGATTTGAATTATTGAATTCCAATGATGAGGATGATTTTGTTATATGCTTGTTTCCAAATGTTGTTTTTAACTACTGGATGAATCCAGATTCTACATAGACTAGCACAATTCACTAAAAAATATTTGTGCAGCATTATTTGGCTTGTTCAGTAAATTGTTGATATATGTAAACCACATATACTCATTGGAATGTTTTCAATTGGTTGTTGTTTTAACACAGTTTTTGGAAAAACATCCAAACTAATCAAATATAAGTTTGGGGGAAAAAACAGGAAACTATTAGCCAAGGAAAGCAAACATTAACTGCAGTGTAGAAATTACTCCTTATCTATTGCTCTCTAACCAGATGTGCAAAGTGGTAGCATATACCGTATTTCAGCTAAACATCTTATCAAGGGGCCTGTTGTGTAGATGAGCAGATTTGCTCATTGGCTCCTTGTTAATTTTGTAAATATAGCTACGAACGTTGCACCCTTTACCACTGTGTATCATGGCTATATCAATTAATTACAACTAACTAATAAATTGATTGTGTGTCTCCTTTCCTCTCTCTCTCTTCTTATTCCTCTTCCTTTGTTTCCAATTGTTCTTTTACAATGTAGTTTTTCAAGAAAGGGATTTAAAAAAACGTTGGAGTGGATAGGAAGATAATGCTGCAATTGTATCTTAGAAAATTGTACATAAATAGTACCATATGGCTACTAGTAGTAAGAAGGAGTGCAGGGATTCTGCAGATACAATGCTATAAGCTTCAGAACAAAAATATAACATTTCCTGCATCCATGCTATCATATGCTTGCATAATTTATCAGCACTCTTTTATCACTCAACTGAAAGGATTGGTCTAAAATGACCAATGTAAATTAAGTGAGCTGCATATTAAAAGTATTCTGACACACCTACCGGTAGGTTGTTTTTAAACAAAAGTGAAATCAGTTCCATAGAATGAACCTAGTGATTCGTAGTGATTCTTCCAAACTTCCAACTTCCTATTTATATTTCTCATTAATTCATAAAATAAGAATGATCCACATTGATAGGTACCAGATTTGGAAAGTACGGAATTATAAATATTGAATTTGAAAGCAAAGGACTCAATCACTTGATTTGTTTTTATATTCCCTATCACTACCCCACCATATCAAAAAGCAATTAGAACAAAAGAAAAAAGAAAAACGTTTTGCATCAAAGCCTTCACTTAATGTTTTATCTCTACAGGTTTCAAAGCTTTTTGTTCACCCCCTTTTCATCAAAAGTATATGCCAACATTCAGGAAACTTAAGTGGCTGGTCCTTATGGGAATCTCAGTAAAAAAAAACAAAAAACACCTGCAGACAAGAAAAAGATTTGGGAAAGTGGATAACCAGCACACTGTACGAAATTACTGGTGCATGTATTTTACATTCCTGTTAGTGTGCCTGGAGAGTGTGCTCGGGAACAGCACCAGCTCCGTTTATGTGTAAACATATAGTTTACACGATCCCAGATGTAGAAATAATTTTATTTTCTATTTTATTTTCAATTAATCCTGTGGTTAAATTGGTTCCCTAACCAGTTCTTACCTGATTTGGAGCAATCCTGGTTGGTGAGAAAATAATATTGACTTGACAAATTTGTTGAATTTCTTCCCCGGCTCCACTAGCTTGGATATTTCTTCTCTACTTTCTTCCTGTAGCTGCTTCCTACCTTTCTAGTGAGTAGGCTAAGGCGTTTCCCTGCCCATCTCACCTTTCCAGTTTCACTACGTTGATTATAAACAGCCGAATCATCAGAATGCTTATTCCTTAACTCTTTGTAATGCCGACAAGAGAGAGACAAGGCCCATAATGTTCCTCTGTCACTTACTAATAAGGCAGGACAGTTTGGTTCAGCAGGAGGCACTTTATTCAAAGCTGCTGAGGTTGCCAAAATTAAAGATGGGGGTAGATGATGGAAGATTCCTACAAGCCAGTATAGCTTAAGGTTTCTCTCGCACATATGTGCTAGTCATTTCTGGCTCATCTCCGTTTCAAAGCCAAAGAGCCAGCAGTGTCCGAAGACGTCTCCGTGGTCATGTGACCAGCATGACTAAACCAGAGGTGGGTTCTGAATCTTCTTACTGCTGGTTCGCTTAGGGTCGCGCCTTGAGCATGCGCACAAAGCGCACGCGCACGCACACACGGGGCAGTCAAAACCTAGCTTCTGTGCATGCGCAGAAGCAAAAATTAGCTTCTGCGCATAAGCAAAATCCAAGATGGCAGCAGCCATGGAG
>JANHFT010005098.1:310713-324399 GCA_032467955.1 Pseudoxenodon macrops
GATCAATCCTGACTGCTCTTTAGAAGGCCAGATCCTGAAGATGAAACTCAAATACTTTGGCCACCTAATGAGAAGGAAAGTCTCACTGGAGAAGAGCCTAATGCTGGGAACGATTGAGGGCAAAAGAAGAAGGGGATGGCGGAGAATGAGGTGGCTGGATGGAGTCATTGAAGCATAGGTGTGAGCTTAAATGGACTCTGGGGGATGGTAGAGGACAGAAAGGCCTGGAAGAACATTGTCCATGGGGTCGTGATGGGTCAGGCACGGCTTCGCGACTAACAAACAACAATGGTGCTGTTGCTAAAATGGATCCCAGCTGAATATATCTGTCCTGTTCCTGCTCAACCCAAATCTATTATTACAATGCAAGTGGCAGACCCTTTTGCTATGTTTTGTTAAGACTAAATGTATGGCCAGTATTTAAAAACGCAAGCAGGCCTTTGCAAGGTATTGAAATGACTGAATTTAAGAAAGATTAAAAGGATTAAAGGAAACAATTGACTTCTTACTGAGAAGTAAAGCAGCAAGACCTGACTGGAGCCTGAAGAGATTTAATAACTTCTTTCATTTGTAGGAATGAAGCTCATCAGGACCTCCCTTCACTCAAGAGTTCAAGGAAGAGGCTGCATCCCATCCCCCCACCCACCTTGACAGCCTTAAACCATTAAACAAGTGTTTCTATAGGCAGAGTTCAGCCATGACAGATCAAAGATCAGTAAGAAAGGCGCTTGGAAAAGTTTGGGCTTCAGGAGCTCTAAAATGGGAAAATGCTGCCTGATGAATCTCTGGGTTGTTCATGAAAGCTTCCTAGCTGGCTTTATACATTGCACAAAGTACATGTTTTCTTTGCAGTTTAGTACGATGTGCAAACAGGAACAAGGAATAAGCCATTGTGTGTGTGTTTTTTTAGGGCAGTAAATCACTATTTCTTACTAGTTTATTTATTGGAACCGTGGCTTATTGTGAAGTATGAAACACGAAGAGGTAGTTTAATTTGTAGCTTCATGAATTATTTCTGCTTTTTCTGCCACATCAAGGGCTTTAGCTAATCCTTAGAAGTGCAAGGCAAGGGTGGCAAAAGTTCAAAAAAGTTTCTTTCTTTGATATTCCTTATCTGTCTTTTGAGAGGTAGCCTAATGGTTCATTCTTGCCTGTGGCATTGTTCTTGTTCCCTTTTAACTGGAGAAATGATTATTCTGCCTAATTAGGCTTGGCTCAGGGGATGCCAGGGGAGGCCCTCTTTCTGGTTTTTAAATGGGAGCAGTAAATACAGTACCTGTAAGTACAAGCTGTCATTGTAATTTATGATATTATATCCATGTTTTGTGAAGCATTAACATCAGCATGATCCGATAACGGAGACTAAACCTACAGGCTTCAGGCCTATAATGATTTCCTCATATCAACACTCTTAACTTTGGGAAAGACAACAGTTAACATAACGAACTCGGTCACAATGGATAGAAAGCAATCCCTCCCGTTTTGATTCAAAGATGATAAGAACATCTCAGTGCAAACCTTCAGATATTCTCTTCCGGTAGGTTCCATACATGAAACCTACTTTAACATGAAATGCTAAATCATCTAGATGCACTTCCTTGGCTATCCCTACAGGAATGTGCCTCAGCATCTCCATCTTATTCCATTAGGTGACCATTTTGGAATATTTTATTTATTTATTGAATTTGTTTGCTGTCCATCTCGCCTGTCAGAGCCAATGGTACCGATGCCTTTTTTAATCAGAGGGCTCTCCAGATGTTCCAGCTTAACACAATTCCAGTCAGCATGGTGAGAATTTTAGGAATTGAACCCCACCCATCTGGGTGGTACCCAGTTTATGGAAGACTGGACTAAGAGTTCCAAGATAATCTTGAAGCAATCCGTCTGTCCTAGTCCAGGCAAAACCCCAAGCTCCCAATTTCTGTCAAAAATATAAATGCCATGATTTTTATTTCATGACTAAAATTCTACAGTGGGGTGTAAAGAGAAAGAATTTATATATAACTGATTTCAGGATTTCCAAAACTGAAATCTATGCTTTGGGGAACTGTGCTTTTTTAAGGCAATCTCTTGGCACCCATCACATGTTAACAATGGTATCAAACTTTCAGCTTGAACCTACTTGATTGGGTAGGTCTCATCTTTTCTTCTCTGCTTCTCGTGTTGAGGGATAGCCTCCCAGCCAAAAGTAAGACTCCAATCAAAGTTTCCCCGACTGTGTTGCTTCCCATATTGGATGGGCTTGGAAAATTCAAAGGTGCTCAGGTCAATGGTGGTGATATCTGGACTCACCACAGCTGTGGGCTCTTCAGCAATGCGTGATAGGAGAGGTTCTAACCATCCATGGAAACATTCACCTGAGAAAAAAAATCAATCAGGGTTATCACCCTAACTGCTATACCATCTCTGCAAAAATAAATGCCTCTTTCCAAACGCTGTTGCTGTAGGAGATGACCAGGCTGAGCCCGAGGGCGGAGTCAAATGTGTCATCAGTTTGGAGTCCCTATGCTCCCACAAGAGATCTAAGTCCATCCCTCCTTTGAATTCCATTTACTTTTATCTAGCACCAATTTACCTTGACTGTTAGTAGATCAGATTCTTGTGTATAAATAGCATGTAACAAACCTGAAGTACTTTGAATTAAACTCCTGTTCCTGGTTCTTTCTTTGTACCTGACAGTTGCTGCGGTCATTTCTACCTTTCAAGGTTTTTTAGAGATACCTGATGCTCAGGAACTGCTACTCTGAAAATATTTATCTTATAATGTTCACTTTCTTACCCATGGAAAGTCATAAGGACCCCCAATATTCTTTTAAAAAGTTCAATATTTATTGCCTTAACATTTGCAAAACGAGGACACCTGGTATTTTCTGGGCTCAAGAATACACCCAGGATCAAATCTGGCTGGTATTTGGATAATAGACAGTTTGGGAATTACCTGGGCCATAGGTTAGCCTGACAAATAAAAAAATGCCTTTCCAGAAAAGGATAACGGCAAAGCATTTTCATTTTGCTGTCAAGAAAACTTGCATTAATGTGTCCAGATGTCAATCTCAATACATAGAATTATAGAATCATAGGACTGGAAGGGACCATGGAGGCCACATGTCCCTATCCCTATTCTGCCCCTATCCAAGGCAAGAGTCCTTATACTATCCTGGACAAAATAGTTGTCCAATCTTTTCTTGAAAATCTCCAGCAATAGAGCACTAATACCTCCAGGAAGCAAGCTGTTCCATTGATTAAGTGTTCTCACTGTCAGGATATCCCTCCTTATTTCCAGGTTGGATCTTCCTGTAATGAACTTCCATCCATTGCTTCTTGTCCTGCCCTCAGGTGCTTTGGAGAATAAATGGATGCCCTCTTCCCTATGACAGTCCTTCTAGTATTGGAAGACTATTATTAGGGCCTCCCCTAAGCCTTCTCCTCATTAGGCTAAACATACTTAGTTCCCTTAGCTGTTAACTGTATGATTTAGCCTCCAGATCCATTATTGTCTTTCTTGCTCTTCTCTGCACTCTTCCTAGGGCCTCAGCATCCTTTCTGAATGGTGGTAACCAGAACTGGGTGCAGTATTTCAAATGTGGTCTCACTAGTGCAGTATAGAGTGGTGCTACCACTTCCTGTGATCTTGATGCTATCCCCTCTGCTGATGCAGCCAAGAACTCTATTGTGTTTTTTTTGGCAGCTGTAGCCCACCAATGGCTCATACTTAAGCAGTAGATCAAGATCCTTCTCACAGGCACTATTGTTGAGCTAGGTACTGCCTGCCCTGTACTTGCACACCTGGTTTTTCCTGCCTAAGTATGGGACCTTACTTTTTCAGCACTGAACTGCATCTGGATAGGACTCAATGCTAAAAGTCTGTCAATAGCCTTCTGACTCTTGAGTCTATCTTCCAAAGAAATTGAGTCATTCAGTAATTTGCAAAATTGGACAAAATGGAACCAAATGGAACCACGGAGGGGAAAAATTGTATGAGATCTAAAAATGGAGAGACAAATGGCTGAAGTAAATGTACTGAAAATTCTGGGAATCAAGCTTATCTAAGGGGTGTTTTTTTTATACCACATACTCTATAGAAGAGAATCAAAACATGCCTCCAGGACAGAGACACTTGTATGTACATTAAATGAATAATGCATTGATAGGTGCTCCTAGCAACTCCTACCGGTAGCAACTCTACTTCATTTTCCTTTACGGTTAAATATTGAATGATGATGCATCCAACCTACATCTCAGCATGTTGGATGCAGTTTTATTGCCTTAACACCTTGAACAAAAATAGCATTCTTAGTACAGTCTGTTAATTAGGTCATTCAAGTGCCATCCACTTGTTTGGCTTCACTGAAGTTATTATGTTTGACACAACAATCAGTATCGGTAGCATTAAGTCTGCCCTACCCATTCAACGCATGGGCTGCTCATTAGTGGATGGAGATTGATCAAGGGGCGAATACGGTTCTGTGAACCAACCCAAGATGTGGAGCAATCAATTTAATGGAGTGTTTCTCAACCATGGCAACTCTAAGATGTGTTGAGAGACACTGGATTAATGCATACAAGTCTATGAACTGGCACTGTGTGTCAAGGGGGGGAAAAAAGGTAAACTTTATCAACAAAGAGATTTATTACTTACAATGAGCATCCAAGAAAGTGAGGACATCACCCTTGGCAACACTGGCACCAAGCAATCGGGCAGTTATTAAGCCCTTTCTCTCCAACTGCCGGACAACTCTGACTACCTGCAATTGCTTCACATAGTTGTCCAACTCGTCTTTCAAGTAGTCTGAAAGAGAATTCATCAAACATGAGGCCAGGTTATGTACGGAACTGTCTTTGTACCACTATACTGTCCCATCCCACTCGGTCAGGCAGGGTAAATATGTTGCGGACCCTCAGTTAAAGAATTTTGATTGGCAGGTTCCAGGAAGAACACCTTCTCTGCCTTTGTCCTCAGTCTGTGTAGCTCCACTCTCCTGGCCTTTCAGAAAGGTATAAAGAGAGGGTGGTGCGGCCTTGCTTGCCCCTCACATAGAAGCATGCAGCCATGGGGTTGGTTGGTTGGTGCAGTGAAATACCTCCCTTTCCCTTTCAATTAATTTTTAACATTGTTTTTAATCATCCTTGCCTCTTTTTTAATTTTAACTTTTGTTTTTATGTTTTAATATTTTATTGTACACTATCCAGAATCTCTTTTATTTTTTATTTGTTTTGTTTTTTGTTTTATTAAAATGTTTTTAGTTTTTAAAACAATATCACAAAACAAGACAACCCAACATATAACATGTATATACATAAATCTATTTCATAACAGTTTCGTGATAATTTCCTTCTGTTATTTTCAATTTCCTCCCCTTTACTCTTTCTTAATATTTATATCCTTAATGTCCCCTTTGTCCTTTATTATAATAATTATTATAATTATACTACATATATACACATCTCCTTCCTTATTGTTATTATTATTTTTATCTTCCATTCACTGTTGTCTATTCCTATTTTCCATCCAATCATGCCATTTGTTCCATATTATTGAATATTGTGTCTTCCTTTTCCTTTAATTCTTTAGTTAACTTATCCATTTCTACGCAGTCTAAGATCTTTCCTATCAGTTCCGCTTCTGTTGGTATTCTATCGGTTTTCCATTTCTGCGCATATGCAGAATCCCTTTATGAGGGAGATGGGCAGACACCTAGTCAATCAGTCAGTCAGTCAGTGGGATATGATGCTCAAAAGTCTGGTGACAATGGGAGCAGAGGTGGGTTCCTACCGGTTCTATCTGGTTCTATAGAACTGGTAGCAACTCCACGATGACATCATGGAGCCGGTTCTGTCAGTGTCTCCGTGGGCGTCGTCATCTTGGATTTTTTCTGTGCATGCGCAGGAACTAGTTTTTGACTGCCGTGCGTGTGCGCGCTCAAGGCGCAAACCGGCAGTAAAAACATTCAGGTCTGACCTCTGAATGGGAGTCAAATTCTCATCCCTATGGGGGAATCAATTTAAACTCTGCTTTTTAATTTCACAAGTCTACTTTTTGCTTGAAAACAAGCTTAAGAATTAAAAAATGCTTATGAAACCATATATGATGATTAGAGAAATGAATGGCTTAGGGGAAAAAAAGAAAAGTTGGGACCAGGGAAAGGTAGTGAAGAAAAAAAAATATAATCTTTACCAGTCAAAGAGTGCGATTTTATACATGTTCAAGGAGGAAAATAAAAGCCCACTATGATCATTGAAAGTCGTTCTCAACCACACACACACACACTCTTATGTATTAATTCCTCAAAGCAGGTTGCCATACTTTCAAACAAACACACCAGGTGTGGTTTCTACCTACCCTCCCTAACGGTTCAGGGTCGTGCCGGAAGTGCGTGTTTTGCCCCATTACTCCCGGTTAAAATTGTCTGCGCATGCGCAGGAGGCTTTGCACATGCACAGAGGATTATTTTTGATTAAATTTCGCTCTGATGGACTGATTTCAAGCCTGAGGACCTGTTCGGGTCATGTCCAGTTGGCCATTGCAGCCGGTTCGGTGAGAGGGGGAAATTCCTGCTACCGGTTCTAGCGAACCTGTCCGAACCGGCAGGAACCCACCTCTGAAACACACCCAAGATTATGCTGTAAAAGACACGTGCTTTGATTCTTGCTATCCAAGAATGGGGAACACCCCATAACAAACAACAAAACACAAACCCCCACTGGCAGCATTGAATTAAAGCATTCAATTTTATAGCTGCCCATTGCCCAAATTTCTTATTCATTATTTGGAAAATGTTTTCAAATCACTGGTCTTCAGCTAGCGGCTCAGAGCATATTAGAACTGTTTTGCAACCTTATTCACTGTAGACTACAAGAGCAGGAAGGCCACTATACAATTTTTTTTTTAAGAGCTCAAAAGTGAATTAAAATTAAACATGGAATAACAAACTGTACTAGAGGTTTCCAAGCCTAATAACAATTGTGGGCGATGATTTATCTCCCTGACTGTTCTGGATCTAAGCATTTCATGCAATGTTGACATGGGAAAGTATACTGATCAAAAAAGCAGAATGCACTGAGTAAGAAAGCAGGTATTCATCAGATAAGGGTGGGGTGGGAAAATAGGTGATTTTGTACAGATGCCTAAAAGTTTATCTAAGTGCTTCTGTTGCTTAGCACTAATTTCAGGAGTGCATACAAGGCAATTCCTATCGCCACCCACCCATTCTTCAAACAGAAGATAATACTTCTCAATGACGTCCTTTCTTATGCTAATATCTAAGAGTTACAGGCTCCTTTTCTTCACTGTGTACATCCAGTGATTGGAATTGGAGTCTAACATATTTGGAGGGATCAAGATTGGGGGGCAAAAACGATGTTGAATATCTTGCCTGTCCACATCCAATTACTTGCATTAATTGCAGGACCCTATTAATTTATCAGGGAACAAAAGAGGGGAACCCTCTCCGTTTCTCTCATCCCCACCCCCCTCTTAACCCAGCATCTCTTAGCATCAAAGCTAAGTCCTTATTTAGAATTACTCCGACCAGACTTTTGGTGGCAGGTGCAACCTGTGGGCAGGAAGCAGTTCAAGTCTCTGTGGGGAGAGATTGTTAGCTTTGTAAATTGCAGCCACCCTGAAGGGCTCTGTTGTGAATTTGAAGGGTATAATAGCGGTACAGAAGAGGAAGAAGGCAGGAAATGACAGCACGGAATTGGAAACTGACAACTATAAAATAGAAGCAACTTTCAGTAAAAGTAGCTGAGAAGTTGTCTTCTTAACAGTCACATATATACGACCAAACACAATCTGCCATTGAAGTCTTTGGAGATACTAGAAGTAATAGCTTACTACAGCGTCAAAAATAAAAATTGTTACTTGATTATCTAGGCCAAGCAAATGATTGTCTCTCCACATTAGACAGGAGGTTTTTTAATGGAAGTTCATTCTCTTTAAAATTCACAGATTATGTGCAGGGTAATGGGCTAATATTTTTGTTTCAGTGTGGATCGAATGGGATGGTGGTGTCTTGTTCTTGACACACCTTCCATTTGAAGATCACCCAATATAAATCTGGTTTTAAGATAACAAATGATAGGAAAGGACAGCCGTAAAGGCCTTGGATCTGTACTTTACCTGGACTGTTGTGAGCGTAAAAGGCAGTGGGTGAGAGCCAAACTCTGTTTTTCGCTTCGCAGGAAAAGCAGGATTAAAAAATCTTATCGGGAGAACATAATATTTATAGCGAGGAAGCCTAAAAACCAGATCGATAGGGATGTTTTCTGTCTGTGTGTTTCAGAGCTTAACAGCAAACGAAAAACTAAGCAAAATAGTCCAATAAGTGTAAACTATCTGTATTAAAATATATATCAAAAGGAATTCTGATCGTAGCTTACTTGTTCTTTATATTAATTAAAACTCTAGTTAAACTCTTATTGATTTTAATATTTCCTGAGCAACTGGGTCAAAACTAGCTTTGGAATTTTCCCTGTATATGTATGCAGCCTAAATAATAGACAACAAAACAGATAGCAAACCTCTCTCTCTTTTACTTAAGGAATAAGCATTATTTTCTTAAGAATTGGCCCTGCCTTCTGTTCTGGTCTTAGCTTAAGATGAGAACAGGAAAAGGTTAATGGTCCTGAATATTTCTTCAAAGCAATTCAAAGCAAGCAAGGCCTTTTGTTAAGAAAATTTCCAGCTAAGGAAGAAAATGATAGGCAACTGCTTATTCATATGGGATGAGTTAATGCTTGCAAAGCAATTTTATAATCCATCTAGGCATCTCTATATTACAACACTACATTACAAGATTCAAAGAGAAACATAATTCTTTTATGTTTGGAGAACTCATAGGCCTTTGTCTACAAGTATCAACAACTGTAGAGGTTTTGTATCAAATAGGTACTTTCCTGCTCAGAATGCTGTGTCAGGCATTCCAAGACGTCTGGAACTCATAATTTATGAATCCTTGACTCTACTGCTGAAGGAAAATGCTGCTCTTTCTCCCAAAATCCTGATGTTGAGAAGGCAACGGGGAATAGTAATCTCTGTATACGTGCAGCAAACCCAAGACTCAGCTGGAGAACTAATCTGGCAAAAAAAATCAATGCACTCCTAGGCTGCCTTAACAGAGGGATAGTTTCAAGACCATGCGAAGTGGATACTGCATTGGTGAGACTATACTTGAAATACTGCATCCAGTTCTGGTCACCATGACACAAAAAAGATGTTGAGACTCTAGAGAGAGGGCAGAGAAGAGCAACAAAGATGATTAGGAGACTGGAGGCTAAAACATACGATGAACGGTTGCAGTAACTAGGTATGTCTAGTCTAAGGAAGAGAATGATTAGTAATGATGTGATAGCAGTCTTCCAGTACTTGAGGGGCTGTCACAGAGAAGCAGTTGACCAGAGGTGGGTTCCTACCGGTTCTATCCGGTTCTATAGAGTAGGTAATAACTCCGTGATGATGTCATGGAGCCGGTTCTGTCGGTGGCTCCATGGGCCCCGCCATCTAGGATTTTGCTTCTGCGCTTGTGCAGAAGCTAATTTTTGTTTCTGTGTATACACAGAAGCTAGTTTTTGACTGCCACATGTGTGCTTGCACGCACACGCTCGAGGCGCAACTCTGAGCAAACTGGCAGTAAGAAGATTCAGAACCCACCTCTGGAGTTGACCTATTCTCCAAAGCACTTGACGGCAGGATAAGAAGTAACAGGTGGAAGAACATTAAAGACAAATCCAAGAACTAAGAAGAAATTTCCTCACAGATCAATTAATCAGTGGAATGACTTGCCTCCGGAATACCTCCAGTGGATACTTCGTCACTGGAGGTTTTCAAGAACAGACAGGAAAGCCATTTGTCCAGCATGGTATAGGGGCATGATGGCGAACCTATGGCATGCGTGCCACAGGTGACACACGGAGACATATCTGAGGGCACGTGAGGTGTTGCCCTATGTCAGCTTGAGCATGCATGTGTGCACCTGCCAGCTGATTTTTGGCCTTCCAGAGGGCAAGGGGAGGCTGTTTTCACCCTCCCCAGGCTTCAGGAAAGCCTCCAGAGCCTGGGGGAGGCCAAAAAATGGAGCCAACGGGTCTACCAGAAGTCCGGAGGCTTCAGTGAGGCCTGTGTGCATGTGCGTGGGGGTGGGCCATATGGGGGTGATTTTGCACACATGCACAGGGGGGGAGGGCATTGCATTATGGGTGTGGGCATGCGCACATGTGACCCACACACTCACCGCTCCCCACGCTTTGGCACGCGATGGCAAAAAGGTTAGCCATCACTGTTCCACTGTATCTTGTTAAAGGGCAAAAGCTGTCCATAGCCCTGTTTCTATAAGCATTATCTGCTTGACCTACCCTTGATTTAACCTTATTGGCAATTTTACATCAAATAAATATACCGGTTGTCCTTGATTTACATTTAGTGATCATTCAAAGTTACAATGGCACTGAAAAAAAGTGAGTTACGGACATTTTTTCACACTTACGACCGTTGTGGCATCCCCATGGCCACGTGATCAAAATTGAGATGCTTGGCAACTGGTTCATACTTATGACCTTTGCTTCTGTCCTGGAGTCATGTGATCCACTTTTGCGATCGTCTTGACAGGCAAAGTCAATGAGAAAAGCAAGATTCACGTTAACAACCGTGTTACTAACAATTGCAGTGGTTCACTTAACAACTGTGGCCCCAAAATAAAAAGTTTCGAATAGGGCAAAACTCACTTAACAACTGTCCCACTTAGCAACAGAAATTCTGGGCTCAATTGTGGTCGTAAGTGAAGAACTTACCTGTCTTCTCCCAAAGGACCGTACTTCCAATCCAAATCTGTGGGATTGTCAGTTCTTGAAAATGCTTATTCCCTGCCCTGCATCTCTTTAAGCTTTTGGGTTTGTTAGCTTTATTGCTTCCCGTTTTTGGTTTATTGATAGATAAGAGATAGTTTTAATTCTTGAAACCAAGGTAATTCTGAAAGCATGACTGAATTGCAGGCAGAAGGTTTATAAACCAAGAGAATACGGAATCTGAGCAAGCTGCAGCTTTTTTTATTGCTGAACGTGATGGGAACAGGGATGGCTTAAAGTAAAATATAGAATTATTTTTAAGAACGTAGCAGTATGGGTAAATTGGAAGTATATCTGTGCAATACTCTTAAGAGCAAAGTAGCCGAGGTGGCACAGTGGTTAGAGTGCA
The DNA here is from genome assembly GCA_032467955.1 of Pseudoxenodon macrops. Classification (NCBI taxonomy): domain Eukaryota; kingdom Metazoa; phylum Chordata; class Lepidosauria; order Squamata; family Pseudoxenodontidae; genus Pseudoxenodon; species Pseudoxenodon macrops. Next base: position 321,902 of record JANHFT010005098.1, read on the forward strand.
GCACTGCAGGCTATTTCAGCTGACTGCTAGCTGCAGTTCAGCAGTTCAATCTTACCGGGTCAAGGTTGACTCAGCCTTCCATCCTTCCGAGGTCAGTAAAATGAGTACCCAGATTGTTGGGGACAGTATGCTGACTCTGTAAACCACTCAGAGAGGGCTGTAAAAGCACTATGAAGCGGTATATAAGTCTAAGTGCCATTGCTATTGCTAAAGGAGACAAAAAGTTTCAAGCCAAATGTGATGACCCAGGCCATGGCACAGAGATATAACATAAACAGCTGGCAGTTCAAACCGCCCTTTTATTGCTGCAAATCTCCCCAAACGCTCCCATATTTCTGGCAAATCCCAGAGCAGAGTGATAACAAATCCCCAAACAAACCTCAAGCAGCCTCTGGCTGCAATTAGTCCCGCCCAGCGCTGTCTGCATCAAGGCTGCGTGGAAATCAATCCAAATGTATTTGGCAAATCACTGAGTTCAGGGAGCAAAAGATCCAGGTAATTAGTCCAGAACATCAAAAGGAATGCAAGGACTCTTGGCAAATATCGGCACACAACACTTCAGGAACTCAGTGTTTGTTCCCAACAAATGCCCCTCCCTACAGCGTCTCTTTAAGTCTCATTCCCCAGGTGTGCCTGGTGAAAATGGGCGGGCACTCTCTTGCTGAGTAGTCTGCTCAGTCTGCACTGATCACACCTTCTCTGCACTCTCCGGGGCCTTGGATCAGGAGAGAGTGGTGCTTATTTGAGCTGTTTCTCATGTTCATCCTGCCTCTGGTCCTCCCTGCCTGCAGGCCTTACTAATTCCGAAAAGCCTTGCCTGGACTGACTCTGCCCTTCTCCAGTTTCTTCCAAGGCCAATGGAGCTTTCCTTCTCAATCACTGTCAGTTCTTGTTCCAGCTCATCTTCCCCCGCAGATTCAGACTCCGAAGGGACATGACACCAATGCAGATTTTGTTGGTCTCTGAAGGGTGGCTGGATAGCACTTCAATAAGTAGTGGCAAAAGGCTCACTGAGTATGGTGGTGAGATAGTTGTTGTTAACTGTAATCGAACCATAGTCTACTAAAAGTTGGAAGATTATTTGTGATGTACTGATATTGCCAGACAGTGTTAAGTAAGCCTGTATATTTTAATTTCCTGTTGCTCTAAAATGAAGCCTTTTAGTTTATTTTAGCACAGTCCTTGGAACTAAGGAAAGAGGTTATGCAGTAGCTCACAAAGTAGCCCGAAAGAAATCATTGGCTTAAATCCAACCTGGATACTTTTCTCTTAAAAAGTTCTCAGAGCAATCTACAGGTAATACTTGACTTATGACAGGTTAAAGTCACAGTGGACCACCAAAAAGATACTTATGACCCAGATTCAAAGTTTTTATGGCCAAGCCCCCTATAGTCATGTGATTACTGTCAACTCATGAAGCTTTCCTGACCTGCTCCCCAAATGCCATAGGCAGGTGGATGGGAAATCACACCTCACAGCTGCACCGAGGAATTCAGTCAAAACAAAACACATCCTAGCCAGCTGAAGTCAAGGCTATCTCCACGGAGACCCACAATGGCCGGAGGGAGTGACTTCTACGACGTGCGAAATTGCTTCGTTGGGGAATGTGACTAGTGGCACACCTTGGGGGGAGGGGGAAACAGGGTCAGAGGCAAGGCACGAACTGGGTGAAGTCAGTGCTGGCTTCACTTAGGTGGTTTGGTGCTCCTAATAAACATGGCTCTCCTAATAAACTGGATTTTTCTTGCAAAATGGCTTGAGGCTCTTCATTTTATTAGGGCATTGGTTGGAACCCTGAGAATCACATTTTAGATTCTTGACAACTAGTTTACATTTATGTCGATTTGTAGCATCTGTGACGGGTTTATAATGTTTTTTGCAGGAAATAGGTATTTACATCCATTATGGACAATGTGTTCCCTTAACAACTACGGTGGTTTGAATATTACAAAATCAGGCCAGCCACATAGCAACCAGTACGAAGTACAATTACAGACATTAAGTCAAGGATTACCTGTCATACAGAGCTGCCTTAGTGGTGTTAGCATGAATAGACACTGTGAAAATCCTTTGTAGAAGCCTTCACGAATTCAAGATGTTCAAACAGCACTCATTAAACTCAAATATTATATTATGTTTAATGCATTCATACAATTCTATGGTTTGGATTCTACAATATTGGTTAAAAATATAAAAGGAGAGAGAACTCTAAATTCTAACATAAAATATACCGTAAATGTTCACCAATTCTGCCAAAAATATATAGGTTTTGGTTAGGCTTCCCACAGTTTGCCATTCTTTAGCAGAAGCAAACAATTATGGAAGTGCATTTCTGGTTGATAGAACTCTTGGACCAACTATATGTGAATCTAAAACAAAAAGTCCTACCAGCAACTTGTAGCTTTTCTGGTCACCCCTAGACAGGGCTTTTTTTCTCAGAGAAAAGGTGGTGGAACTCACCTCCCTCCCCTGGCCACGCCCCCACCCAAACCTGGCCA
>JANHFT010005098.1:341502-354417 GCA_032467955.1 Pseudoxenodon macrops
TGCCTCCTGAGTCCCAGCTGATCGGGAGGAAATGGGGATTTGGCAGTAACCTTCCCCTGCCACTCCCACCAAGCCAAGCCACACCCACAGAACCAGTAGTAAAAAAATTGAATCCCACCACTGATTTGTGCTCACTCCCACACACCCTGGGCATTGCTAATAATTCTGGGAGTTAGAATGGAAAAGCTGGACTAAGATAACCTTCATAGCTCCAGTTTCTACACCCCTTGCAAAGGCCATATTCTTCTGTAAGCCCGTGGCAAATAACCAGCATATCGACTCAGAAAAGTACCAATTTTACCTCCTTTTTGTGTCTTGATCAAACTTTAAACTAACTTACTTTTGGCCAAAAGTAAGTCATTATTGGTACATGTTTCTGGTAATAGCATATGTCCATTCAGAGGAGAATGGACCAGTGCCATGCCCTTCCCCTCCTGTCGGAGCCTGAATCTGCAGAGGAAGATGAGCTGGAGTCGAGGGAGACCAAGGGGGTGACTTCATTGGCTTTGGAGGAATGTGGGGAGGAGGCAGGCCAGGGCCCCTCAGGAGTGGGCCCGGACAGCTTGCTAGCTTGCTAGCAGGGAGGAATGGGGCCAGGATGACCAACAGAGGGCAGGCAGTGGAAATGAGGAGTGAAGGACCATCCCCTCCTGATCCTCCAGCACAGAGTGCGGAGAGGAGGCGAGAACAACGCAGGATGACCCAACGACTCGGGAGGACAGCACCACTGGTGGGATTAAATTTTTTTTACTACCGGTTCTGTGGGCGTGGCTTGGTGGGTGTGGTGTGGCTTGCAGGGCATGACTTGGTGGGCGTGGCGGGGAAGAATACTGTAAAATCTCCATTTCCACCCCACTCCACAGGAAGGTTACTGTAACATCTCCATTCCCTTTCTCACTTCAGGGGAAGGATACTGCAAAATCCCCATTTCCTCCCGATCAACTGGGACTCAGGAGGCAGAGAATAGATGGGGGAGGGGCCAGTCAGAGGTGGTTCTCCAAACTACTTAAAATTTCCACTACTGGTGCTCCAGAACTGGTCAGAGCCTGCTGAATACCACTTCTGGAGAGCATCCCCCACCCCTCTTCACAAGGCACACCTAGGGATTGAGACTTAAGGAGACACTGTGGGGAGGGGCATTTGTCCGGAACAAACACTGAATTTGTGGAGTTTTGTGTGCTGTTGCCGACGTTTGGAGTTTCCTGGACTTGTTTTATTTCTTGCTTCCTGGATTAATTGCTGTGTTCCTTTGCTTCCTGAAACCATTGATTTATTCCTTTGCCCCTCTGGATTTCTTACTTTGCAGCCATTGTGCTCACAGCATTTTGCTCGAGTACTTGCAGCCAGAGGCTGCTGGAGAGGTGTGTGTGTGTGTGTGTGTGTGTGAGAGAGAGATCACTTTGCTTTGAGACTTGCCATAATGTGGGAGTGTTAGGGTGAAAGTTGGAACAATAAAGGAGTGATCTGAACTGTTAGCTGACTGTGTTGCCTTTGTCCCTTACCCCGGTCATCACAACCAGGTTATCTAAGGGACTGTCTCTTGCGGGTCATAATCATCTGACCCATTAAGAGTGGAGAGGCAAGGAATGTTCCGGGTCCCCAAGCAGGTACATCTGGTGGGAAGAAGGGCCTTCTGTGTGGTGGCTCCCTCCTTTAGGAACATCATCTTTGCAGAAATTAGACTGTAGAAAAAAGACACTTTGGCGGTCTTTTGGAAGGCCCTGAAGACATGGGTTTTGCCAATGGACTAGGGGAACCCGGAATGTAATTGAGCCCATCAAATGGCTCATTTAATTGTGTGCTGTTGCCAGGGGTAGGGATTATTGTTTTTTTTTGTTTTTTTTTCTTATTTCTATTTTGTGTTTTTACTATTTGTAAGCTGCCTAGAGCAGTGATGGTGAACCTGTGGCACGCGGAGACATTTCTGAGGACAAGCGAGGCGCTGCTCCGTCAGCTCCAGCATACTTGCCCGCGCTGGCCAGCTGATTTTTGGGCTTTATTTTCGGCCGTTTTTCACCCTCCGGAGGCTTTAGGACACTTCCCTGAAGCCTCTGGAGGATAAAAAACAGCCCAACGGGCAAATCAAAGTCACTTCCAGTTTGCCTATTGGCCCATTTTACACCCTCCGGAGGCTTCAGGGAAGCGTCCTGAGGGTGAAAAATGGCCCAATGGGGGGTTGGCACGCGCATGCACAGTGTATGTGTGTGGGGCCTTGTGTGCTGATACACATGTGCGCGCTAGCGCGCGCTGCCATTTTTGCCACACAATAAGAAAAAGGTTAGCCATCACTGGCCTAGAGTCACTGTGAGTGAGTAGGCGGCTATATAAATGTTCTAAAATAAATAAATAAATAAATAAAAACAATTTTTACCTGCAAACTAGGTAAAGAACCAGGTGATGAGCTAAATTCCATCCCACAGTCCACCAGAACTGGTAGGATAAACAAATGTTAGGCCTAGGGAGGATCACAACAACTCAGAGAAAAGAAAATGCCAGCCTCTCAAATCTGTCTGGGAGCTAAGCATCAGGCAAGTCAAAACATATAAAACTTTCCTTTGGAAAAAAAAAAGGAGTTAATGGTAATATGAATGAGAGATGAAAAGTTAATGTTCTGCCACATAAGATGTCATCTTAACACAATGATAAATGGTTTTATCTTTTAAGTTCACGCTTTATTCCTATTAATGGCTTTGCTGTTTTTAAAAAAATGTTAATTATGCTAAGTTGTTTTGGATTGCAAATGGAACAGAATAACCCCACCCCCCGAGCTGATTTCCTTTTTAAGAATAGGCATGTCTACACACTGCCTGGATGAATCACAATCTGCATCCCAGACTCTTTGGAAAATGATCTAGTTCTGTGTTTTACAAGGAGGATGAGCCTTGTTATTTAGTAGGGTGACTCAGCCTTAATGACGGGAGTCAGCATCACCGTCAGCATTGTCAGGCACCTGACAGATCCACAGTAAGAAAAAAGCCCACTGCTACCGGCCCATGGGCCTTGAGTTTGACACCCCTGTCGTAAAGCAACAAAGCCAAAAATAGACAGTAAGGAAAAAGTATTTATTATTAAAAATCCTAAAATATAAATGTCAAACACAGTAGGCTATTTATTACATTTTTAAACTGTCCAACTGCCCTATCTTAGAGAAATCTGCTCATAGTGTAAAGGAAACAGTTATCTTAGTAAAACTGGCAAGTACAACAAATACAGAAGGTATAATCTGCCATCTTTGGTGATAATGCCAAATTGTATTGATGTATAAACACAAAATTACGCCTGACTGCTTGTGTAACCTTGTCTGTGACTTCTGTATATTTTACTACTTTTTTTTTTTTTAAGCCATGGCTATTTCTCTGTTGACAGGACGCAATGGAACAACGGCTGATTCACTCCTCTGATCTGCAGGCTTTGGGGCCCAGAAAGAAAAGAAGTGGACAATTCGTTATTAAACACAACAAAAGAAACGGCACTGTAAGGGCCTACTCTTATGCCAAATGCTTTGCATATCCTTTGATTTAAAAAAAAAAACTTTAATGATTACTGGTTGCTCCGATATGAAGCGCTGCAGGGCTTGGCTGTCTCCTTATGCCATTTAGTATCTGCATGGCTTGGCCGGAATGATCAACTGTCAGTCTGAGGTAAGATATCATCAATACGCTGATAATACTTATAGTCTTCGAATTATGGCCACAATTGGGGCCAGAATTTCTGTTGCTAAGCAAAGTGGATGAGTCGCATCCAATTTTATGAACTTTTAGGACATGGTTGCTAAGTGAATCACTGCAGTTGTTAAGTGAATCATGCAGTTGTTAAGTGAATCCAGCTTTTCCTATTGATTTTGCTTGTCAGAAGTCAGCTGAGAAGGTCGCAAATGGCAGTCACTTAACCCTGGGATGCTACAACTGTCGTAAATTCATTCTGATTGTCAAGTGCCCAAATTTTGATCCAACGTCCAGTCGTAAGTGTGAGGACTGGTCATAAGCCACTTTCTTCGTTCTGCTGTTAACTTTGAAAGGTCACTGAATGAATGGTTATCGGTCAAGGACTAGTTGTATTTGTGTATCACCATCCAGGTCTGATCTTGTTCCTGGAGGCTGTGAAGATCTAGATAGGGCAACTGAATCCTTGCAGTACATCTGTTCACGGGGACATATCTAGCTTTGTCCTGGTTCCAATGTTTGCTTTGGATGAGATTGCATTCTCTGTAAAGGAACAGGTGTGTGATTTGGAGTGCTCTAGAGTTTTCTAGAGCAAGCGTCTTTTAATTTTTTGGCTGTAGTCCTTACCAAGATCACCGCAGATGGGGACTGCAGCCAAGAAATTAAAAGACGCTTGCTCCTGGGGAAGGAAAGCTATGGCAAATCTAGACAGCATACTAAAGAGCAGAGACATTACCCTGCCAACCAAAGGGTGTATAGTCAAGGCTATGGTTTTCCCAGTTGCAATGTATGGCTGTGAAAGTTGGACCATAAGGAAGGGTGAGCGCCAAAGAATTGAGGCCTTTGAACTCTCGTGCTGGAGGAGACTCCTGCGAGTCCCTTGGACTGCAAGGCAATCAAACTGGTCAGTCCCAGAGGAGATTAACACTGACTGCTCTTTAGAAGGCCTGATCCTGAAGATGAAACTCAAATAATTTGGCCACCTAATGAGAAGGAAAGACTCACTGGAGAAGAGCCTAATGCCTGGAAAGATTGAGGGTAAAAGAAGGGGACGACGGAGAATGAGGTGGATGGATGGAGTCACTGAAGCAGTCGGCGTGAGCTTAAATGGACTCCAGGGGACGGTAGAGGACAGGAAGGTCTGGAGGAACATTGTCCATGGGGTCGTGATGGGTCAGACACGGCTTCGCAACTAACAACAATGGTGCTGTTGTCCATAGGGTCACAATGGGCCAGACAGAACTTCGTGACTAAGAACAGCAGCAACAAGAGTTTACAACTCCAAATGGAGAGCATAGCCAGAGGCCCTTTGCTCATTCGGTGCGGGTTCACGGAACCCCGCTTTTCATGTCCGATAGTGCTGCAATGTCAACCGGAAGTCTACAACTGGTTAATTATTTATGTCTGTACAACTGTTAACACAAAATAGATTTCAAATGCCTTTCCCTCAAACTTTGGCCATTTCTTGCTACAGTTGTTAAGTGAATCACTGCAGTTGTTAATCTAGTAACAGAATTGTTATGTGAATCTGGCTTCCCATTGACCTCGCTTGTCAGAAGGTTGCAAAAAGTGATCACATGACTCCAGGACACTGTAACTGTCATAAATATGAGTCAGTTGCCAAGCGTCTGAATTTTGATCACATGACCATGGGGATGCTGCAACGGTCGTAAGCGTGAAAAATGGTCATAAGCCACTTTTTCAGTGCTGTTATAACTTTGAACAGTCACTAAGCAAACTGTTGTAAGCCGAGGACTAGCTGTACATGCATACTTGTCTGAAACAATGGGCAAAGGAACAATTAGAGAAATACTGCACATGAAGAAGGCTCAGTAATCCATTAATTAAAGCAGCAGGCAGAGACACCTAAAATATTCTTTTATTAGCTACAGTACTCTGAAGAGCTTTGTGCAGTAAGCATCTTTCTGCCCTTTATAAAGCACTAAGTTAAAAATAATTACTGTATTTTTCGGAGTATAAGACATACTTTTTTTCCCCTATAAGAGGCTCAAAATTTGGGTGTGCCTTTTACTCCGAATGTAGTTTTTTGAAGCTTTTTTCAGCCCTAACGAGGCACTAGCGAGTGAAGCGATCTTTGCAGACTTTTTTCATTGCTACTCCCTCCAAAGAAGCTTTTTTTCAGCCTTAAATCTTTGCAGGCTTTTTTCATTGCTTCTCTCTATCAGCTGTGCTTTTTTTCAGCTCTAACCAGGGGATAAAATAATGTGCTGAAGCTGACCAGACTAAGGAAGCTAGCCAGAGGAATACCTGGTAGGCAGATTTCCCCCCCTATTTTCCTCCCAAAAAACTAAGGTGTTTCCTATATGGTACACGAAATAAGGAAATTTCACAGAAAGAAAAATGATATATTTACATCACATTTTTACCAAACACGATGGTGAAGGTTTTATTTACCTGAGAGCTGAAATATAAACGTTGGAAAAGCTCACACTGCTTTACATCCCACTCAATATTTTTTACAAATACTGGGCAAAATAACTACAATGTCCCCAGATATCTACTTTTCTTCCAAGAGTACAATTTCAAATTTTCTTGAACATTACACGTACCTTCAATGCAGAGATGCCGCCATTTTAGGGCACCTGAGTTTTGAACCTAACTAAAAATCTAGATTCTTAAAAGAAAACGAAATCGGGTAAAGTTATCCTCTAAAGTAATATAGGTAGTCCTTGACATATAACCATTCATTTACTGACTAAAGTTGCACTGAAAAAAAGTGACTTATGACCAGTTTTCACACTTACGACCAGTGTAGCATCCCCATGGTCATATGATCAAAATTCAGACGCTTGGCAATTGGCATGTATTCATGACAGTTGCACAGCCCTGGGGTCACGTGATCATCATTTGTAATCTTCCCAGCCAGCTTCTGACAAGCAAAGTCAATGGGGGAAGCCAGATTCATTTAATGACCACATGATTCATTTAATTACTATAATGTTCACTTAACAACTGTGGCAAGAAATTTTTTAAAATGAGAGCAAATCTCACTTAACAACTGCCTTGCTTGGCAGTGGAAATTTTGGACTCAATTGTGGTCATAAGCCGAGGACCATTTGTAATATCAGCAGTGCTTAAATATCAGTATCTGTGGTTTTCCCAGTTCTGTTAATACACCAGTTTCTTTAACCAGGTTCTGTCTTCAGCATGCCCCTATTGCTGCAGATGGCACAAACTGTACTCCAGCACATCTAAAAGGTATCAGGTGGGGAAAAGGTTTATTATATTTGGTGTGTCTCTTGCAATAAACTTAAACATAAAATATTTTATATTTTTGAAGAAAATATAAAGTATTTCCTTCAAAGATTTTATGTTTCACATAAGAAACATGCAAGATCTTCTTTACCCCATTTAATCTTTATTGGTAAAATGATCCAATCTCAATCTAAATTCATATCTGGATAGACTTTATTAGTACTAGTAGAATTACTTGGTGGTTCCTAGCCTAATGTCTTCTGGAAAGTCTATTAATTTTTCATGTCCTATTTTAACGTAATGCACAATGTATAAACACAAGCATACATATGTTTAATTCATCTATGTGGCTTTATATCTTGGCTGCAAACAAACAAACAGGCTAAAGCAGCAAAAGAGGCATTGGAAAACTCCTACCTTTTTGTTGCTATTATGTTGCCTGAACATTTAATATGCCTACTTTATATACTGTCAATTACTGAAGTTATTTGGAGAGGGGGGAAAACCACGGACAACATTAAAGACGAATTAAGGTGATGAACAATTAGAGACGTACTTTGAAGTCTTTCTAAATGTCAAAAAGGAGATTAAGCAATCCAACTCTACAAGTTTGGATGAACTCCAAACTGCCTTCGCCAGTTATTTTTTGGCCTTTTTGAAGTGCTGGGCTTCCATTAATTCCAATACCCATGCAAGCTGAGTATTATGGGACTTAGTCACTCATATCTGGAAGGTTTCCAATAGAGGACCTTATATACGGAATGCAAAATGGAAAAGATAAATTGATACAGAAAACGTCCCGTCAGGGTGGGATGTTATGTACTAGCTGATAACTGCTCATACCTTCTATGTTCCAAGACTATCTTTTTAAGCAACAGCTCTCTTTAACACTATTGTGCACATACTGCCACTATGGCCGAAAACAACATTAAATTTCCATATTGCTAGACTATTTTGATACAAACTACTTTCACTTCCAAGAACTTTAAAAACCTAGACTCTGGGCATTTGTTTAACAGGTTACACAAAAATTGTCTGTGAATTGCCCCTGATTTCAAAGGTCAATTTGCTCCCGCACCGGAAAAGGAGGTAGGTGGGTGGGTGGGTAAAAGAGCAGGTTCTTCCACATAATTTTACCCTATTTTGCTGTCATCTTGCCTATGGCAAGAATAATCGTGACCAGGAAGAAATATGCAATATGCAGTAGAAAGTACTTTGTAGACTATGCAGTTAAATTATGGTTCCTTTCTTGAGTTCTTTTTAGCAAGTAATTTAGAACAAACAAAAACACAAGCAACAGCATTTGAGATTTTAGACAGTTTAGGACAAGGGTGCTCTTGGGGGGGGGTAGGGTTGCATGTCCTCTACAATTCTCATCAAGCATGGAGCTGGGGGTTGTGATAGTTGTGATCCAGCACACCTGGAAGGTATCTATTTGAGGAGTCCTGCCTTAGGACACTACGATTGGTCTAAATGTTTCCCTCATGAATCTCCACAGGAATTATTTTCATTAGACTCAGACTTGGTTCAAACATCGCATGGTGTTTGTTGAACAACTCAGAACTGGTTGTGCTACAGTAAAAAAACACACACCAGGGCTTATAATGCATTGTAAGATTATTTAAAACCAAACCAACCAAATGATGACTAGGCAATCTGAGACAAGTTTATGAAAGAGATGAAAACCAAGAGCTCAAGGTATTGATGAAGATTTCCCTGTTTTCCCTGCCATTCCCCATTTGTTCCTTGCATGACATTCCCCTCTTCAGACAAAAGGGAAGCAAACCAACAAATTTTGTATTTTATCAGCTGATGCCTTATTTAAGAGATCATGATCTCTGGACAGCTAACTGATACCAAGTCTTGGAAGCAGGCTGCCTTGTTAGCATTGAAATTAGCATTTAATTCTGATGGGTTTAAATTTAATCCTCATTATCAAGGGAACTAGCCTGAGGATTTATAACTCCAAATGTACACTCAGAAAAGGAACTGATTGTACTTAACTAGTCTTTCTCATACAGAAGCATAAATAGGTAGAGAAGTTTGCTCTTTTGGGGAATCAAACAAGTTGCCATCACCTAATTTTCCTTATCAATTCCAGCAAGAATGGATTTCCTCCATTCTCTTTAGATAATAGCATTTTGTCACTTCAGAATTGGGGAAGTTTTGAGTTTGGAAACCTATTCATTTTGCCAAGCTGGGCTTTAATTCCTTATATGACTCCTAACAACACAACTGATTTCCAGTTTTCCTTCCTTTCCTTTCAGACATTGTTCTGATTTACTTATTTACTTATTCTGAGGAGAACTTGGTTCTCCTCAGAAAGTGACAGTTGTTCTCTTCAGCATTTAGAAACAAGATAAAAGATATATCTCTTCTGACAGGGCATTATTAGATATTTAATATTAAACATCTAAATAAATGGTTGTTCTTTAAGTTTTAGCTATCAGGAGTAGTTGCCAGAATAGAAAAGTGGGGTAGAAACTTGTGGTCACAAACCAAACCAACACCATCTGCGTAAAGTGGCCAGTTAGCAGTATGTAGTAATCAACTAGATCAGCAGGTGGCAGCACTGAGTTGGTTTTGACTCAGACCTCTTACATGGATGGGAGACCATGGGAAAATCCCAGGAAGTAGATTAAATCAGCAAATTGGAAATAACCCCACGGAAGACTGTATTCTCATCCTCATTTCCATACTGTTACCATGAAGACTATACAGACAAATCTAAATCAGATAATTACAGTCCTTCACCTTTTAACAGTTGAGCTTTATTCACCATATTTATCCAAGCCCTGAATCGACCATGATTTATGGTTTTGCTGGAAGCCAACATTTACTTTGGGCTAAACCTGCCCCATTGTGAACAGTGGGTTTGTTTTATGTCTAACCACAAAAAAAAGATCATAAAAAAGGTCCAGTCCCATGGTGACCTGCTTTATAATCATAACTATGAGGTCTGTTTTATAAAAATTATTAATAGAGAGCAGAATCATTTTTTTAACATCAATAACGTAGGCAAGTTGATGTTCAGGGAATATAGGTAGTCCTTGACTTATGACCACAACTGAGGCCAAAATTTGTTGTTAAGTGAGAAATTTGTTAAGTGAATTTTGCCTCGTTTTAGGACTTTTCTTGCCAAAGTGTTTAAGTGGATCACTGCACTTCATAAGTTAATAAACCAGTTGTTAAGTGAATCTGGCTTTCCCATTGACTTTGCCTGTCAGACGTTGGCAAAAGGGGATCACATGAACCCAACACACTGCAACTGTCATAAACAAGTTGCCAAGCATCTAAATTTTGATCACATAATCATGGGAATGCTGCAATGGTTGTAACTGTGAAAAATGGCCATAAGTCACATTTTTCAATGCTGTTGTAACTTTGAACGGTCACTAAATGAACTGTTGTAAATTGAGGACTACCTGTAATACGTAGATGTCAAACCATCTGGAGAGTTCAACCAAGAAAATTAGAAGGAACCAAAACATGAGTCTGTTTATTTTTGTTATTCGTTTTGGTAAAACGCATCAAACATATTGTCAAAAACAAGTTTTAAAAAGGGGAAGTTATGTGGCCTCACATTAAACACAATCCCACAAAACAGAAAAAGTTACTCTTAAGGCCCCAGATCTTCAATTTCACCTTTTAAATGTTAGTTGTACATTTAACTTTTAAGAGGAAGGATTCTCCATTCCTGCGATGCATCTTTCTGCTACCATCTCTACGTGGATTACCTGTTAATTTAGAGATTCTCAAAGTGGGGCCACTGATGACTCATAGCAGCATCCCAAATTCACCAGCCAGAGCTGATCTTCAGTGTCAGTAATGACTTTAACTGGAGTCCACAGCCCCTGCCTCAACCTGTAATGAAAGCCTTAATTTTGGATTACATCCTTGATAAGACATTCCTTTAAAAAAAACACCTCTTTTTAAATGGGGGTATAAAAGTATATGCAACTGCACCTATTACCAGTATTTTTATTCACTAACAAAACTTCCATGCTCTTAGACACAAGCACAGAGAGAGGGTTTATGTTTAATTGTGGGATTCCCCACATTTTCTAAATAGTGCCCTACAACTGTAGCAATTTGGGGGTGGCGGCGTGCAGTGTGAAAAATGAAGCTGCTAAACCTTTTGAACGGAGGCAAGATGGATTGTTTCATTGTCTATGAAAATTCTGTTCCTTTTGCTTTACTTAAGTTTACTGTTGGAGATCCAACTGATTCACTTTCATTTTATGCAAGCAGCCCTGAGGAAGTGAGACAACTTCTCTCAATGCTCCTGTTCAAACATCCCCTTTGGTGAGCAAGATTTAGATCTGAAATACTAGCTATTTTTTACTTTGTGTGTCCCGAACTATTTTTCCTGCTGATAAAAAGTTTCCAGTGCCAAGTCATAGCTCAGGCTCAGTCCGACTTTTAACTCACTGCCTCCCTCTAGCGACCTGTACTGTAAATACAGTATAGAGTAAAGGAATGTCCTCCTCTGAGGAACTTTCCTCTGCTCATAGGATGGGGGAGTGGCAGATATGACACACTATTTCTATTCCCATCATGACTGGAGAGTTGAAGGCTAAGAGTCAATAAAACAATAATTCCGCCCATTCCTGTGATTCATCTAAGAGAAGTCAAGATATAGCTGCATGATATCCCAAAGTATATATAGCCTCCCTCGAAACCTCCAAGTTTACACTTTATGTCCTGCTTCAACTGATTAGTGGCTTCCAGCAAGTTATTTTTTCCTCACTTCCGTTCTAACAGGGGTAGTGATAATTACCAACCTTCCCTGCACTTCACGGTTTTCCTAAAGTAAGAATTACCATAATCATATATACAAGAAGGGTTTCCTCCTCAAAAATGGCTAGAAATCTGAAAGCTCTTATCTAAACAGATTTTCCAGAATGTGTTGTTTCATAATGCCACTGGGAAGTCACAACCACCAGTTGCTACAAATCTAGAGTTCATTGTTTCTAGATTAAAGAATTACATGATTTTCAACCATTACTGACACAGTCCAGTAACTTTTTTGAGTTTTGGAGGACTTTTGAGCTTGCAACGTATTATTTAGATGCACATGGCAGTTGGTATTAATGAAGGGCTGAATGGACTCTGTTTCAAGGCAAATAACACAGCGCCAACAGAACTAAAAGTGATACCTACAGTATAATGGTTGAGACCACCAGTTAAGCTGGGCTTGATTACAGGCAACTACATAGTTTTATATAGTTTTCTTCACAATAATATAGAATTTGGTCTTCCAATGCCTTCTTCCAGGATGGTTTTCAATGAACCAGTTTCTTCTACAGACCTAGGATTTCCTAGTTGTCTCCCATCCTAGATCTAATCCTACAGAGCACCTTCAAAATCAAGGCAAATCATGCCTACCCAGATTGAATTTATTCTACTTCAGTTTAAGCATTCTTTTGCACCAGCTTGTATGGTTTAAAACCCTGTCACCCAAAGACAGTGGTGAGGTCCCAGTGCAGTAGTGTTGTGATGACAAGGTTAGAGTTAGGGACAGACAACCAAGGTCTTCCTCAGAGAATAAGCTGAGCAATCAAGCACAGGAGATACCTTTACCAAGCACCTTACTTCCTCCTTTCAATCATCTTAAGGCTTAATCTTAAGGCTTTCAAGTTTAACACCTAACTTCACTGTTAGATAACTGCTTCCCTAGTCATTCCTCTGATGGGCTGGGACCTGAAATGAATTGTTTCAGTGGTACCATTCCTCCCTCCCCCCTCTCCCCCTACCAATTTGAGTTATTTTCAAGCAGCCTTCCCCCAAATTACAATTCCTGAGATTTACTATCCGAATATATCTAGAAAGCACCAGGTTGAGAAAAGTTGTCTTAAAGAGAACAAAATGGCAGTGAGAAAGCAGACTGTAGGAAGTAATAAAGGAAATGAACAAAAATAAACCCCAATATAGAAGGGTGGCACTTATATTGTAACATATACTAAAAACGAATTTCTTTTTCCTCAACTGTAAACCATCCCGACTTCTCCCTACCCAGTCCAATAAACTAAGTAAA
>JANHFT010005098.1:379943-391994 GCA_032467955.1 Pseudoxenodon macrops
CTCCCCCTGCCCCCGTGCATGCATGCCCGGCCCCTGTGCATGCGTGCTTGAAACAAAGCTTGTAAAGCAAATATGTCTTGCTGAGCCCGCTATAATAAATTATATATGTAATAATATACTTTGAGAAATATTACTCTAAAATGCCATAATTTGTTTTATTACATGGAACATACATGTATTTAAAAATAATTATGCTCACCTTTCATTGTATAATTTTCCCTGAACTTTCCTTTCTGAACAAAAACCAAAGTGGATAATATTAAAAAATTACAATACAAAGAAATTTTAGTTTCATATGATCTTAACAAACAAACAAAATAATAAATGGCAATGTTTCACCAGAGGGGACATCTCAAAAATAGAAATTAAGTATAGAATCTTCTTCCACTGAATTCTGGTGAAAGGTCCATAGGTTTTTCTTCTTCTTCATGCTCTATATTACTTTCTTCTTAAGTCAAGATGAACTGCAACTAGAA
Source organism: Pseudoxenodon macrops (assembly GCA_032467955.1). Taxonomy (NCBI): domain Eukaryota; kingdom Metazoa; phylum Chordata; class Lepidosauria; order Squamata; family Pseudoxenodontidae; genus Pseudoxenodon; species Pseudoxenodon macrops. The sequence continues at coordinate 380,420 of JANHFT010005098.1, forward strand.
TATTCTAAGTGTAGCCAAATCCTCTTAAAATGTACATATACTTAATGACTAGCTGTAGTACTGACACCAAGGTTTGCCATCATCTCTTTCTACCCTTCTTAGATTAAAAATGTATGTGATTCTTACAAAAGACAGAGATCCACAGGACACACTGGGACTTATTTCTGTGTAGTAATATGTAACCCTGATCTGATATTTCCATGGCATTTCTATGAATTAACATTTAATCATTAAAAAAAATATCTTGAATATACGAAAACTACTATATTTTTCAGTCCATGAGACACTCCAGACCATAAGACGCACCTAGCTTTTGGGGAGGAAAACAAGAAAACAAAAAAATGTTTTATTTGGCCACAAAAATCTTGCATGGCTTTATCTAAAGCTTTTAAGACTTATCTTCAGTTGCCTCTTGTAACATGGTGTTATATAGAATAACAGAGCTGAAAGGGACCTTGGAGATTTTCTAGTCCAACCCCCTGCTCAGGCAGGAACCCTATATCATTTCAGCCAAAAACTCTTGAAGCTATGGAAGAAATTTTCCTTAGGTGAGGCTGTCCCCACAATGGATTTTTTTCTTCTGGCACCCGGGTCTATTATGTTGCTGTCGCCATCTATCGCTGCCTGTCACCGCCTATCGCTACTGCTACTGCTGCTCGCCGCAGAGGCGATGGGCAGCAGTAATCCCCGCTGACTGGAACAGCTGATCGGCAGTATTCTGGGAGGCCAATCGTTCGCACCTATTCGGGAGAACCGGTTGTTGGAAGAAATCCCATTTTATTTTTTTCCACTTTACAGGGCTAATCCTGTAAAGAAGGCAGGAAGGAAACATTCTGGTGTTCTTTCTAGCCTAATCTTTATTGACTTGCTTACAGAAATTGATTCTCCAGTTAACCCTTATTACTTTGTAACAGCTAAGGCAAAGCCATCGACATGAGTGACGTTGAGTTGGCCACACCCACCCAGTCATATGACCACCAAGCCACGCCTATCCAGCTGATCATTAGAGCAGAGAACTGGTTGTTAAATTATTTAAATCCCACCACTGGGTAGCAGCGATAGGTGGCGACAGCAACAGTTTGCGGTGGCAATAGGCGGCGACAGGCTATTCACTGCTGTTGCCTGTTGCCGCCACTGCACCAACTCTCTCCCCCCTGCTACTGCGGCTCAGTTTGTGATGCAATATTCGCTCCATTAGACGCACAGATTTCCACCCACTTTGGGGGAAGGGGGGAAGTGTATCTTATAGTGCAAAAAGTATGGTAATTGTTTATATACCACTTCTCTGATAGACTTAAGGTAGTGCATAACTCAATACATAAAATGCCATACTATTATGGGACATACCTCATACTTCAATCAACAGTAAATCAACACGAAAAGTTGGATAACTACCGATTCTTCCAAAATATTTGACAACTTATGCCTTAGGGCAGTGATGGTGAACCTTTTTCTTCTTGCGTGCCAAAAAGAAACTCCACCTGAATGTAAAAGACACAGGCCACGCTTTTGAAGACAACAAAGTCCACATTTTGGACAGAGAGGACTGCTGGTTTGGAAGAGGGGTCAAAGAGGTAATCTATGTCAAAATTGAACAGTCTTCTCTTAACACGGGGAGGGATATGACTTCTATCTCCAATCTACAACACAGTCCTTTCAACAGTTCCAAGAAGGCTCCACACCCATTTACACCCCTCAGGTGACCCTGATGACACAGATTAAACTCCAGGTGACCTTAATGACTTGCTAAAAGAATGCAAATGACCAGCTATCTGCAAGGAGTATAAATCCTTCCATTTCCCACCATCCAGTCAGAATTGAAGAAGCTTCTTAAATCAGAAATGAAACATCTTCAAAGAAAAACCAGAAAGTCCAGATGCCGTTTGAAAAAGCATCTTTGGGACAACCATAACCTGGATGACTGAGAATCTCCATAGAATATCTATCAGTAATCCAAAGAAAAGTTGAAAAGGGCATTGGTCATTTTTTTTTAATTTAGAGGTTACACTTAATAACTAAGAATTATTTTGGTTAAACTATAACTAAATACTATCCTTTCCCCAAAAAGGAATGTATCTATGTAGTTTGGCTGACTTTCCATAAAGTCTTTGGAATTTGGAAAAAATATAAATTACCTGTAATTTATCTGTTCCTTATAATTAACCAAGATAGCTACTATAGTTAAACAAGAACACAAGAAGAGCTGGAGTAGGGAGTTAATGGTGGTAATGTAGAAGATTATTGGGGCCTGCTAAATATTTGCTGGGAGGGTCACTTTCAAAGCCACTGAGAGTAAACAATATTTCAATATATTAAGTCATAGGAGAAGAATCAGCTGAAATTAGCTATTTGAAGATACCGGATTTGGAAACAGGCAAAGAAAGGGAGAATTAAAAAAGCATGACATATCAACAAAAGCAGAAAAATATATCAGTGTTTTCATTCTCAAAGTCAAGAAATGGAGAAGAAAAAATGGAGAGGAAAAAACAAAGATCCAGTAAGAGGAGTGATAATAATGGAGCAAACCATTTAATTTACTCATTTATTTCATTCATTCATTTCATTTCATTTATTTCATTTCAAACAAATGATTCTGAATAACGTTTTTTTTAAAAAAAACCAATCCCCCAAGATAAACAAATAAAAATCAGCAGCGAACAAAACAGTACAAATTATTTCAATAAAACTATTGTGTAGGATCTGACAGACACTATCCCTCCATCCTGGGGAATTAAGTTAATTAGAAAATATGGGGAAAGAGGTCTTTGGGGCGGTGGGCAGGGCCTGGGTCCAATTCTTATACTGTAATAGTGGTGGTTATGGCTCCTTATTAATGCTAGAACTATCATAGAGAACAGTGCAGCTTTCTTACCAAGTGGAAAATATGAGGAATCCTGTTGTATTTTATACCCGTATTCACTTTCAAGAAAATCATGGTCAGTGTTTTTTTCTCTCTCTAGGAATGGATGTAGTGGGGTGGGATGGAAGGGTAGGTATCTTGACCAATCCATTTGGAACGTTTGTGTTGCTGTGTTCCATGCTGTCATAGTAATGATAGTCATGTGGCCTTAGGAAAGGGAGAAAATCCAGTCAAAGCAGTATCTTTATTACACAACTGTTTCCCCTCCCCCACCTAGCAATCTATATTTCAAATTGTCTAAAAGACATGCTGAAGAAATGATAAGTTCTGAAACTGGCTTCTGTTAGGGTCAACATGCACGTAGCTGGTTGGGTGTGTGGAATGGACCCCAAGTGTTTGCGTCTTGCATGAAGAGAGACCACAGCCTAGAGTCTAGATTTGGAGTCTAAATCATATTAGAAGAAAGTGAATTCCTTTTTCTTGGTGGTTTTCATACCCGTGCTGAAGACAAACGATGACATCATACAGGAATTTAATTTCACAGGTAAAACAACTCAGAGAATGGATTAGTCATCTTTGGAGACCTTCTGTGTTAACGTTGGATATTTATTTTGATTGAGAAGCACAATGCTTTGTAGGTTACGTAAGCTATTGAGTTCTATGGCAGAATCTAATTAGTCCTTTTGGCCGACTGAGAGGCTTCTGTCAGAGAACAGAGAGAAGAATAATTAATTGTTCAGTACTTTAATCAAATATCTTTTCCCAAGGTTCTTATTCTTGCTGTTAATTTGGTCAGTGGCAAAATTTATTAATCTGCTTTTTTTAAGAGTAGGATTGTTCCCAATAACAACATTGTTAATCTAAACTGCACTGAAACTGACCTATTTACAACTGTTTGGTGTACAAGAGATGTGATAGAACACAGTACCATCCCTCTTTATCTCAGATTCGTCACTAACTCATGTTTGTCTGTCTGCCTTCTTTAAGCTTTTTGTGTATATGGAATAAAAGTTCCAAAGAAAAAACGCTAATAGTAAAACATCTCTACATGGGTTACAGGTAGTTGAGTTACAACCATAATGGACCCTGCCCATTACTGTTGCAGGTTGCAATAGTTAATAAGCAAGGTGATGTGATCACCTGTTTAATGACCAACCCCCCACCCAACTCTTCCAAATGTGGTTGTTAAGCAACCACATAGGCCATTAAGCAGAGCATGCGGTGCCTTGCAATGGGAGGCCTAGCACAGGCCAAGGCTTGCCTGGGCCAGGCCTCTGCCACCTACTGAGGCACCCTGTGCTATGCTTCCTGCCCCTCAGACCTTGGGGCTGCTTTCCCACCCCATAAGGTCCCCCACCCACCCTTTTCCCTACCGCCATCACCAATTACTCACTTACCTTTTATACATCTCTGGAGCTCCCACATCCACCCACATTCTCCTTCCCATGTACTTGCATGCCATATTATGCTATTTCTACTACAGGTATACTAGTACTACTGTTACTGTGCTGTAGTTATCATCACTAATGTGCAACAGTACTTTAACTCTCGCAGCCCCTGATCTGTCTGTAAATCCGCTCTGCCCCTTTGGGATTTCTTCTGTTTTCTTCTTTATTAATGAGCAGCAGATAAAGCACCTGCTGTTTTCTCGGCCTAGCTTTTTCTTTTTCTTCAGGACCTTCCTCTCTGTGGGAAAAAAAAACAATCCACACCCTTTTTTATTTGGCTGCTTTGCTGCTGCTATTGCACTTCAAAAACACCAGTTTCCTCTTGTCTCCTCCCTTCTCTCCAACCTGCTTCAAGGTTAAGCTTTTCATAAACAATTTTGTTGAAGCTGGGTGGGATGAGGTGGGGTGGGAAGGCTCAAATAAAGAGGGGAGAAAGTTAGCACAGGTGTCTGCAATTATCTCATCAGCCTGCCCTTCCACAGCCATTTCCCATTAACTCTGCTAGATAGACCTTTGACTTCGAGGATAAAACAAGTTTGTGGAGATACTGCTTTTCCTTCCCCTCTGCACGGCAAGCTAAATCCTTCAGCTTCTGCTCTTCAGTTCCAGGGGCTGGAAATTGGTGGCCTTTGCTCCCAGTAGTCCCAGATGATGAGGAAGACTGGAAGTTGTTGCTGAAATGACTTGGAAGTCATAGCGGTGGGCCTGGATATTACAGGAACCTTAGGGGTCTAGTCATTGTGTTGAGTCCTATTTTTAGACCTGTTTATGATACATCAGCGAACATATGTATGGCATTTCTCCTTGCTTGTAAATGGGCTGCTTGTAAATCTTGCCAGAGGCAACCCACAGAAAAGCTGTTGCTAACACAGAATGAATAGTATTTGGAAATGCTGCAGAAGTAATTAGGAAATGGAAAGTCAACAGTGATTACAGTAATAAATTGGCTGCTAAGTTACACACCCAGTAAGTTCAATTCTATAGCAACATGTTTGATTTTACGCAAAACCTTTCAGGATTCTTTTTAAAAAGTGTTTTTCTTCAAAGCCTCTGTAAGAATAGTAAATCTACGGTCATATAGCATTGAGAAATACCAAAAAAAAAAATCTCTGATATTTTCAGCACAATCCTGTACCTGTATCTTCAGGGTAATTCATTTTTCAAAGAGTAAGTTTTATTAAGCAGAGAGTGATTCTTGATTCTATGTCTGAGCTATAATGATTTTTTGCTTGCTCTATAACATAGGCATGGAAGGGTGAACTGCTGTGCTTTAGCCTGCATAGCCTAGGGAAGGAATTTTGAAATATTTTCTGCAAATAAAATAAAACACCCAAACACTGAACACCATTAATAAGAGAGTCTATAGTCATGTATGATTAGTTTGCTAGATTTATTAGCAACCCCTGGCCTGTGGCCTGTTAGTAACTGGGCTGGGCAAGCAAGGGAAGCTTTATCTGTGCATGTGTGGGATCTAGGTACCCCCCTCCTCCCTTGACTTCCATGAAACCGGCAGCTGGTGCCAAAAAATGGTTGGGGACCACTATCTTAGCATACTTTATGGACAAGAGCTTTTTAAAATATAAATTATCCTTCATAGTATGAAATTATGTGGGCATGGAATAGTGGTTATGGTGTTGGACTGACTCTGGTTCAGACCCTCCCTTAGTCATGGAAACTGACTGGGTGAGTTTGGTCCAGTTACTCTCAATCCAATCTACCTTGCAGGGGTGTTCTTACATTGGAAAATTTGGGAGGAAGGCATTCTCTGTAATGTTTGAGCTCCTGAAATCTGTGGCCTGCAGCTCTTGCTGAATAATACTGTAGCTCTATTCCCTATACTCAGTGGTGGGTTTCAATTACCGGCGCTACCGGTTTGGAACTGTGAATGCGCATGTGGCGCAGATGGTCTGTGTTGATATCTGAGTGGGTGGGCGGAGCCTCCCCCCCGCCACCGCTACCAGTCCAGGCAGAACCGGTAGCAACTCACCACTGCCCATACTTCTTCCAAATTTGCTTCCAGATTGGATGTTTCTATGACAGAATGTAGAGCTAACTGAGAAAACAATAAGAGAGAAATAATATATTCTGTGTCTGTACTGTTCAGGAAAAAAAACTAATTATTTCCCACTTCAGGAGGATTTATAAATAGATTTTGGAGTCCTGCTTGGGGGGAAATGTTTCCTTAGAAGTATCACAATGCAGCAAGTTTCCATTCTCTCTCTCTCTAGTGAACTTTGCCTGTATTTCTGCAGTAGAATAGAGTACTTGTATAGTTATGGTCCTGGGTGCAACTGCCTGTGCTGTACCACAGAAGCCCATTCTATCTTGATTATAAGAGATATGATCAGTTTAATACATGCTGTGGCTTACAGATGTGTACAGTCTGTAATTTTAGTAAGATCACTGAAACTTTCTGTTCAAGTTCTTGGAACATGGAGAAGGACTTCAGCTTAATTTTGCTAATGTTTGAATGTTGTATTACTACTTGCGAAATTAGCAGCTCAAAGTTGCCTTCAATCTCAAGATGGATGGCAAATAAATTTGAACACCATCAAATATCAATATCTGCCTGTTCCTGGGAAGGACTCGATATGTGGGCAAAGATGCCACATCCAGTCTGAACATCTAGCTGACTATGTAACGAACAATAACAACAACAACAACAACAATAATATTAATAATAATAATAGTACCATGTCCAACAATTTTATAAAACACATTAAGAAATTGCAGCTTCCTACAATAACACCAGCGGAACTGCAAAAGTCTGCGCTACTTGGAACATCATATATTTTAAGAAGGTACTTAGTTGATACCTAGGACGCTGGCAGCAACCCGTATCAAACATAAACACCAGTCAATGTATTTGTGATACATTTTTGAATGTTCAATTGACTGAGTTTCATGTTTAATGAATAAAGTAAATAATAATAATAAAGAACTCCTAGTCCACACTAAGAATTCTGTGACTTAATTCCTGGTCAGAAGCTGTTCTGTTTGGAATACTAAAGATAGATTTGGCATCCAGGAAAATTGAATTAAATGATTTATCACTACGGTGGTTTCTGGTATTGATAATTCCTTCAGGCTGATACTTGCATGAATTGTACAATGTTGAATAGCAGATGTGATCCCAATTACATATTATTTCTATTTCTTTTCAACATGTGTTAAAAAAATTATTTGACAGGTTTCTTACAGCTTGTTGATTTCCAGAATAAGGTTTCTTGATCTTTGTTGTTATAAGCAATATAAAACTGGTACCTGTACATGTTACGTTGACAGTTATTTAAATAGATAACTATTTAAGTGGCACTCATGATTTTGAGGGATTTTCAATCCAAGAACTTTGGTACAAAATGAATAAGGAAGTAGCCTTGTTAAAACAAGTACATTTATTCTTGGAGGGGGGGAAATCCCTAGATTTACCACTTCATTCTTTGCATTCTATTTTGTTTCTCAATTATATATTGGTTAGATTTATAATCTGCCTTTCCTTTGTTAATTTAAAGTGACATGTCTGGAGTCTCTCTTCATTTTATTGCAATATCATGGTTGAGAGTAGACTCAAACTTGGATCTCTCTAATCGTAATTTAGTTTTCTCTCTAATGATGCATCTGGTTTTTTCTCCATCCTTTCATTTTAGTTCTTACTGACTTCTAATTGCTTTTGCAATACCATTTTTCTTCTTATTTCACTAGTTTCTTCTTAAACTTTTTGAATTATGTATACAGTTGGTTCTCATTTATTCACTAATTTTATATTAGCAAATTGCTTACTTTCTGAAATGTATTTGTAACCCTTAAATCAATACTTATGATCCTTTCAATCATTCACTGACATGCACAGAGCAGCCCAAAAATAGATTAACCTGACAGACAGATTCCCAACTCAGGTTGAACAGTGCTCTCAGAAAAGAGGGAGTTGACCTGTTCTCCAAAACACCTGAGGACAGGACAAGGAGTAATGGGTTGAACAATATTAAAGAGAGATCTAAGCTATTAACAATTAACAATCAGTGGAATGACTTGCCTCCAGAACAACTATCCTCTATTTCCCCTAGGAGCAGTGGTTCAGTATTCGCTAATTCAGTGTTTGCATCAACTTAATAGAACATAATTATCACAAATAATGAGAACCAACTGTGTGTGTGTGTGCAATATTTGTATCCTCTAAAAACATAGTTAAAAGTCAATCCAGTTATTGTTAGTAGATCTTTGAAAAGATACAGAATATTTTGACGGATGCCAATCACAAGAGGGCAAGAAATGCCTCAGCCTAAATAACACAGAACTTAGATGTAATTACACAGAAAGCACCCCCTTCTCCTATAGCTATATGAGGTTACCCAGTGGGTGGTTCATACTATGTGGGCTACAAGCCTACTTATATTTACCTGCCAATTCTACAGGGGACCCTGCACCCTGGGCAAGTTAACCATGTTGATGCCCTCTCTACAGAGTCAACACAGAAGGACTTTTCAAACATTAGAAGCAGACTGTGACTCTAAAGTATCACCATAATATTATGTAGCTCCATAATATTTTTATATTTATATTTTAATAAAATATTTTAATATTTAAAATATTTCTAAAGTAGCTCCATAATATTTTTTTATTGGTCTCACAGAGAACCTTTAGTGTGGAAGCATCATAAGTATTTTATAGATATTTTGGTGTCTTGATGACTGTCTGGACAAGTCCCTGCAGTTTTCTAGGCAACATATTCAGAAGTGTTTGTTATTTGTGTACGTGTTTCCTAGGTGAGAGATAGAATAACTGCCCCAAAGTCGCCCAGCTCGCTTTGTGCCTAAAGTGGAACTAGAACTCACAATCTCCTGGTTTGTAGCTTAGTGCCTTAATCACTACCCCAAACTGGCTCTTGCAAATCCAAGTAGATTTCTATCATTTTGTTTGGCAATCCTAGTGCAACTTATAAAAATGGGAAGTAGAGTATCAGGTAAGAAAAATATTACTAAAAAGACTACAAAGGGGATCCATTTGTATAACGTACACATATGACAATTTATCTGTTTACATAAAATTTTGAAAACAATGTATTTGTTTTAAAAAATAATACTGAGCAAAAGGACAGTGTTACCCATTGAAATGTGACAATAGATTTATGGCCTAGATTCCTGCTTAAGGAATTTTCCCCTTCAGATTATTCTTGGACCAAACTATCTTCCATGGAAAAGATGCCTTCAGAGATATTTCCTCTGACAGCTCAAGGAACAAAATTCTTCTTTATAAATTAATAATCATGGCCACCCGAGTAAGAATTAATTAACAATCAAAGTACTACTTACAAATGAAAATTTTAAAATAAAGTACAACTTTCATTAATATGAGATAAGTAGAAAAAGCAGCAATTCAAAAATTGTAATTTGCCAGTGACATTAAAAATAATATTTCCAAACTAATATATGGCTTAGAAACAGACTTAATGCCTACTGGTAAATAAAAATAAACAAAATGCCCTAATGCCTAGAACAGTGATGGCGAACCTTTTCGGCACCGCTGGAGCCCAAAAACCAGCTGGCCCGTGTGCATGCATGTGCTGGCCAGCTGGCCTTCCAGTTTCTGGCCAGCTGGTCTTCGCACGTGCTGGAAACCGGAAGATCAGCATGCAAAGACCAGCTGGCTGGCGCGCATGCAGGTGCCGGAAACTGGAAGAGCAGCTGGCAACGGCCTGCGCGTCCACAGAGAGGGCTCTGCATGCAACCTCTGGCATGTGTGCCATAGATTCGCCATCATGGGCCTAGAAGGAAAATAGTGTCAGATAAAATGGTTCTGCAGCTAATTATGCATGTATAATGCTACCACAGAGAAGGCCCTGTCTGCCTTATATTGCTACTTGTCTGAGCTGTGGCGAAAGGACCACCTGGAACAGAGCTTCAAACATTGGCTTGAGAAAACAAGCATGTCTGTATGAAGGCAAGGCAGGAGCTGCATTGATTAATTGGTGAGAAAAATGGAAAATATTAGAGTTGTTAACTATGGGTGTAATTGAAATAAAGGCAAAACAGAAGTGCAACCTCATGTCTCTAAGAAGGATGATTGGCAAAAGAAATTAATGGATGCTGTAGATTCATTTACTTTTAAAGGTTTCCTTCCATTCTTTTATCCTTTTTGAGTTAAGCCTTTCTGTTGCTTTTTGTTGAGGAGGCATTGCAACAAAAACCAAATCTGGAATAAGACAGGATTTCAGATTCAGAGAGAATATTTGAAGTCGTGGTTAAAACAAACCATGGTGCTTTTGGCCTAAATGTAAAGCAGCGCTTGCTGTTTAAAAGATGGTTTGCAGGAGCATTTAAACCCAATCAGATAAAACAAATACTAAATCCTATGCACAGATCATCTCCAGTGTTGATGGAGAAACTATAAATAATTGTAGAGGAAATTAAAAAAAAACCTATATATGTGAACTTGGCTGATGACCATTCAATTGCTGATATGAAACTGAAATTTAAGAAGCTAACTGGGGTTCTATATATGGAATAATCTGCTTAGAGATAGAATTGCATTTTGTTGTTTTTATATTGGAATTTGGCTTCATTTTGTTATGGCCCATTGATGAGAAAATGTTTTGGTTTTCCTTGGGGAATATCTGCTTTCAGCAGAGCTATACGAGATTGACATGCATAATTTATCTTTCTAGGTTGAGGAGAGAAATAAAAAGAGGCTGCATGACGGCTTTTATTGAGTGGTCTTTCTTTCCCTTTGAAGGACTATTAAAATTTTAATAAATACAATGAGGCATAAGTGGCAATGGGTTACTGTTTAAAACCAAGAGACTCATTTGTGTGTGTTGCTTCCCATTTATTTGCCAGGAAAAAAAAATCCTCATTGCTAACTAAGTCTCATGGACTTTTTTAAAAAGTCTGACAATGAGAATTCCTGAATGTTTTTCTGCATCTTAGCCTTCATGGTATTTAAGTCAGTTGTGCCTTGATAAAATAGCAGAAATAACATTCAAACAATCACAAAAAACAGAACGCAAAATACAAACTGGGAGGATACGACCTCATAGACGACCCTCACTCTGTCAAGGACCTTGAAATACTCATCTCAAATGATTTAAGTGCCAGAGCCCACTGTAACAGCATTGCCAAAAAGGCATTAAGAGTTGTTAACCTAATTTTGCATAGCTTCTTCTCTGGTAATATTGAACTGCAAACTAGGGCATACAAAACGTTTGCTAGACCAATCCTTGAATACAGCTCATCTGTCTGGAACCCGCACTGCATAACAGACATTAATACAA
>JANHFT010005098.1:461353-476474 GCA_032467955.1 Pseudoxenodon macrops
ATTAAGTGAATTTGGTTCCCCCCCCCCGATTGACTTTGCTTGTCAGAAGCCTTCTGGGAAGGTATCAAATGGTGATCACATGATTCTGGGATACTACAACCGTCGCAAATACATGCTGGTTGACAAATGCCCAAATTTTGATTATGTGACTCTGGGAATGCTGCCAGAGTGTGCGAGTCACTTTTTTCAATGCCACTGTAACTTCAAACTAATGGTGGGTTTCACTTACTTTTGCTACCGGTTTGGGAACGGGAGCACATGTGTGTGTGAGACCCTTCTGCACATGCACAGAAGCTTCTGCGCATGTGCAGAGCGTTCTTGATAACATCAGTCCGTTGCTGCTACCGGTTCAACTGAACCAGCCCGAACCAGTAGGAACCCACTCCTGCTTCAAACAGTTGCTAAATGCATGATTGTAAGACCGGTTATATTAGTAGAGGAACTGACAGCTTTATTTCCCCCACAAGGTGTCTCTCCAATCCAACAGTAGACGAGACCTCTGAAGCAAGGCAGAAAAAGTAAACATAAATATATAAAAAAAGTCTGTATGCTGAAGCAATCTCTCATTTTATAAATTCCTGCTGTGTGGTTATGACGCAGATTGGATTTACTGGGGTGTGGGGGAGGGAGTGGAACGACATGATTAAAAAAAAATTATTTACTTTTTATTCTGTGTTTGCTTGTTAGATTTATTGCCTCTTGAATATCCTATCTGGCCAGCTTTTTTTTTTTTTTTGGGTGCATTTTCTCCATGTCTTTATTATTGTACCTTGGTGGAAAGGCAGGATCACCATTCCAGCAAGACGCAAATGCAGCCTGAGCACATTTTAGTTACAGAAAAATTGTGGGCCATAAATTGTGGGCCATAAAATTACAAACATAATCTTAAAGAGAAATACAAAATGCTCTACTTTTGTAGAACATGCTTAGATAGCTGGATGAAATCTATTAGGAAATGCTTAATTAGATAACCCAACAAGAAAGGAAAGGAAAGGAAAGGAAAGGAAAGGAAAGGAAAGGAAAGGAAAGGAAAGGAAAGGAAAGGGGGTACTGACTGGATTCTGGAATTCCTACCAACTTAGGAACTCCCAACTCACATCACCAGGAAGGGGGACTGAGAATGGAGGACATGGCATCATTTCTGACTCACAGATGTCCTACCATGTAATGTTGGAAAGACATTAGGGAGAAGAGCCATAACCAGGGGAACGGTTGGAGAAAAGGCAGCTTAGTCCAGAAAAGAAATGCGGATATGGCAAATATATCAGAAGGGACTTTCCATGTTTTCTTCGGCTGTAAAGGCATAGTGGGGGAGAGAATTACTTTCAGACTTGCAAAACCCTTCTGTACGGTTAATATAACCATACAATAAAGAAGAATTAGTCTATCCAGGTGGACTACCTTGCTAAGCTGATATCAAGCCCCTCTCTCATATGATTCGTTGCGTGATGGTTTTTTTTCTAGATTTGTTGTTCCTTCGCAACCTGTAGTCTGATCCGGTCCATTTTCAAGCTTGATTTTTCTTTGGCCAGTGTCTCCCCACACACCAAATTTGGTCCTCTCCTGTTTCCCAAGAGTGCAACTGACAGATAAGCAGGTAGAAAATCAGACTCTTTGAATCCCTATAACTAATTGGTTTCTAGCATGCAGTTGAGCTGGAAAGAACAAAAACCGAGACTAGAAGAATAAAATAACCTTTAATTAAAAGCTTCTTCAAGACTTATTTTTTGCTGTGCTCATTTTTCAGCCAGTGCTATGTACAGTACTTTTAAATACTGTTCAGCCAAATTAAAGCTACTTCCATGTTCTGCTGAAGCAAATCTGGTAACTTAACAAGAATATGTGGATTAGTTTCTTGTGTTCATCATGTTATCATTCTTGAAGAAAAACAGACATTGAAGCTATAGACTAATTTATTATGAATGTAATTTTTTTCTCCAATTTACAGTTTGCTCTCTAAGTGTTTTGGGATCTATACAAACAGGCAGAGGTGGGTTCCTACCGGTTCTATCTAGTTCTATAGAACTGGTAGTAACTCCACAGTGACATCACGGAGCCGGTTCCATCGGTGTCTCCGTGGGCGCTGCCATCTTGAATTTTGCTAGTTTTTTTAATTCTTGCGCATGCGCCCACGCAGTGTGACCCTGAGCGAACCGGCAGCAAAAAGAAGCAGAACCCACCCCTGTAAACAGGGATAGGGTTGCATCTGTCATCGTGATCTACAAATTGCCTAACCCTGTAAGAGATCGTTTCTGTCTTCAATGAATGGATTGTTTTCTTAGTTATGGTAAATGGCACCAGCCATTCAGGACTATTTTTCTGATGTTTGCCCCTTGGAGAGGGAAGGACAGTAACCAATCCTGTCATGTCCTTCCCTACGGTAACCAATCATGTCAGGTAGCACTTTCCTGGTTTTACATGATGGAGTAATCAATAGTTTCAGTGAAGCTTGAGGCTATTTGGCACTTATTAACTGGCAGTGGGAGACTGGCTAGAGGAAGATTACTGGGTGGGAATGTCCAAAGCTATAAAATAAACAACTGGTTGAGATGGACACAGGAGAATAGGCAACCAACTGGGGATATGAGGTATGCAAAGAAGGCAGAAATATATGGCTTCGTTTTTCTGAAGTAGAGTGTGTTGAAGACTGAATCATGGGAAAGAATTAGATTGCTCACCTGGCTGTGATAGAAGTCAGTCCTAATTTTTGATTCTGCCTATGGGAAGCCTATGGACTGACAAATGGGGGAGTAGAATCTTGGGGGGAAAAAACCTTCAACTTTCCTGGTCCTGCTTTTGTATTCTGCGTCATGGGGCCCCATCTCTGCCCATCAGTGTTTCCCTAGTCTCACTCCCGAGACCACAGTCATGTGAATTTTTCAACCCTGAGTCAGAATAAGGCTACCTTGGCTCTCTGGGGAGGCCTTTCATTTGTTAACAACATGTGCCTCTCCTTGGCATCTCAAATAACTTGATGTATATTCAGGATTTAAACGTCTTCATCCACAAACCAGTTTGGTTAGTTGATTAGTCTATTTGTCCTTTGTTTCACTCTGCTGGGTTTTGGTATTTCCTGGTATCAAAATACAGTGAAAAATGTGGGAAAAACTTACTCTGGGATGAATTCCTTCGAACCTTATTGCTGGGATTATTGGATGTAGATTTGTAGCTTTAAAACAGTTTTCCTCAACTTTGGATCATCAGATGCTGTTACTGGCTAATTCCCATTTTAAATTAGCCAATATGGATGATAATAATAATAATGACTATGCAGCTGTAAGTCCAACAGTATCCAAGATCCCTGGTAGGAAAGGCTTATTTTAAAAGCTTTGGGGCAGTGAAACTAGATTGGATGCCCAATCAATTGACTTGCCCATCTATTCCTTCTTCTTCTTCTGCCAAACAAAACTTTAACTGTATCTCCACACCAGAAAGAAAGACAAAGGGCATCCTGCAGCATAACCCGGAACCCTTCTCCCTCCCACCAAAGTCATCTCACAAACAGGTGTTGGATCCAGGAAGGTCCAGTGCCAGCAGGGTTCTGACTGTCCTCATGAAATGCTGGCTCATCTTCCCATTGAACTGGCATCTATTTATCTACTCATATATAACATGCTTTCAAATGGCTAGATGGGCAAAAACTGAGGTGAGTGACGGGAGCTCAACCCATCACACAGTGCTAGGACTTGAACCACTGGAGCAAAGACCATCTCCAGCGTCATTAAGCCACTGAGCCACCATGCTTCTGATTGAGGTGACTGGAAAAATAGGAAAATAAATGTATTTTTTAAATAAATTAATTTTCTAAAAGTCCAATATGAGTAATTTATGAAAGTGCTAAATTCTCTGTCACTGTAACTCTTTGTCTATTTCAGAGGTGGGTTCCTAATGGTTCAGTCCGATTCTACGGAACCATTAGTAACTTACTGGCACGGTTCAGTAGAACCATTAGTAACCCAGGCCTGCCATGCCCCCGAGCTGGTTCTTTTGGCAGCACCTTGGATTTTGCTTCTGCACATGCACAGCTTTTTTAAAGCACTGTGCATGCGCACATATGAAGCGAGCCCATGTCTGCAGTGCGTCCCTGAGCGAACCGGCAGTAAGAAGATTAAAAACCCACCTCTGGTCTATTTGTTAGGCAAAGCTTTCTCATATTAACTCCAGATAATAAGTTGCCTTCTATCTGAAGGATGAAATTCTTTTTGGACTAAGGTTGCCAACACAAGTAGCCACTACACCAGAAAATTGTCTTGGCGATCCAGGCAACCCTCAGTTTGATTTGAGTTAATTGAATTTTAATGAAAATTAAAATTCAATGAATAAGGTGTAGTTCATATTACCATGCAACATGTCTCTTCTGGCAGATGACAAACGACTGCCAATCACTTTGGGAGTGCTCAGGAGAGCATTCCTATGAATTTTGGGTGGAGTGCAGTTTATGCGATCCTACTTTACATGGTTAGGCTGTTGACCCACCTAAGCCCTCCACAGTTTCAAAAAGATCTCTGTGACATTTCTCCTAGCTAAATGTGTGAGAAGAATTTCTCAATGTGATATAGAAATCCTGGAGTCTGAATGTGACAGCATGTTTAACTAGCAGAACAAAGAGCTCACAGTTGTCTATGCATCATATCAGGCCCATCTCTCATGCCAGCTAATTCCCCTTAATCCCCTGTGATTGAATGGTATGGCTTTTGACATATCTTGGGGATCTATCTATTTCTGCGGTACATGAGGTAAGAATAACAACAGGAGTAAATGTCACACTAGCCCCCCTGACTCAGATGGAAGGAGAGACATACCAATCTGAACTGTAAATAAATTCTCGTCCAAGTGGAGATTTCACAATTTTTATGAGTCCAGAGTCTGGTATGATTAAGTGGTGTGATTAAACTGGAACAATTTCCCTACTTTCACACAATTGACCCATTCAGTATGAGGATGTCCGGGTCACAGTTAAAGTAAATATGTAAAAGGCATGCTATGGAAATTAGTCTGTAGGCTACATGGTAGCTTAATCTACAGCAGAATTAAGCTGCCAGGATTCAGTGATAGCTTTGAAAAAGTTTGCTTTGAAGCTTAGCATTAATGGGAGGTTCCCTCCCCACCTGCCTTAACAGTCCTTTGGATTTATTAGTAAAGGTGGATCAAAGCCAAAAGCAAATATTGAATTGTAGATTCATTCTATTTATTTCTGATTGTGGAGTGCAGCAGGGCTGGGAATGTGACATATGGCAACAAATATGAAATAGCTAATAAGGTAGAATACTGTGGGCAATGCATGATATTGTGTAACATGGCAATATAACAACAGTTTCTAGGGCGGTGCAATAGGGTGGAAGGGAAATTCTATATGGGGCTACTGGTTTATATTGTGATTGCATATTGCAATCTGCTTCTAAGTAGGGTGTTTGAGCAATACCTAGAATTTTTCAGATTCTTGAAATCATCAACAAATGAGATAGAGTTGAATTGCACCCCACCTGCTAGAGCAAAAATCATTTATATTGCATACTTCATCAACAACAGAATATTATTTTCAAGCCCAACAGCCATAATTTCTGAATAAATCAAGGAATAAACTTATTCGAGGGTGTTGGGTCTTGATGTCATTTAACTATTTTTATAAAGTCGTGAAATGAAATTGACAAAAATGTGGGGAACAATTGGCGAAATCTAGAGATCTATAGCAGTGGCATTAGAAGAGGAGAATCTCATATATCTTTTAAGGAAAAAAAAAGCTGAGAAATTTCAGTTGAGCTCTAACTTATTCCTCAGCTCAACTGTAATATACCCAGAGTTGGTATTCAGCTGATTCAGACAAGTTTGGGAGAACTTGGGAGTAGTGGCGACTTGCAGGTGGCCCACTTGTCCAGGTACAATCCCATCCTATATCACTGTGTTATTTGACGTTGCACACGTGTGGATGGTATGCGCAAGCGAATTGCCATGTTTTGTGATGCTGCACACAAAGCATGCGTGCGCACATGCTCACATTTCCGGTGCTGGGCGAACCAGTTGTGACAGTGTGTGAAACTCACCTCTGAATATATCCATCAACTCCACTCAATACAACTTACTAAGTGATTTGTATGATCTTTGTTGCTGTTGTTGTGAACTTGGATTGCAAAGCATTTCTGTTGAAATCGGTGATTTCTAATAAGGCCCATAAGCAGGAAAGATTTTCAGGCATTGTTTAAATATAAAAAAGAGATGATGGTTTTATGCCGAGAGGTTGGTACCCACACACACACACGCACACACGCACACACACACACCCTCTGTGGGTCTGTGGAGAGCTGCAAAGGAACTTCGTCACATTTGAGGCCTGTGTGTGGGTACCCGGTTTGATCCAGGATCTGGGAGTAAACTTGGTGCAGAGTTGCCTTTCAGAGTGAATTCTCCTTTTCTCCTGCAACTGGAAAAAGCCCATCTGAGCCAGAGAGAGAAGTTCGTTTTCATTCTCTGGCCAAGAAGGTAGAAAGAAGGAGAGCCATAGGAGAAGGGCAAAGGATTGTCTACATTACAACATCTGGATTTGCAAGTGAAGACTGATGAATATCCTGGGAATAAGGACATAAAATCATAAGACTACAAGGGACGTTGGAGGTCTACTAGTCCAACCGCTTCCTCAAGGCAGGAGCCTTATACCATCCCTGTCAAATGTTTGTCAAGTCTATTTATGCATTTCATTTAAATAATTTAACATAATTGTTGTGTTCTCACTAATCCTCCTTGCATTTCCTAATCCTCATTTGCATTCGCCACCGCTGGTAGGTTAACTAGCGGCGGGAAGTTTGAACCAATGTAAGTTGTCGGCCGGCAAGCCAGGAGAATCCCATAAAAGCGGGTTCCCCATGGCCTGCCGGCAGTCCGGATTTACTACGAGCTGACACCATTAAACGAGAGCTGACTGTTCACTGCGACTCGAGTCTACTTACTCTGTGCGATCTAACAATAATCATTAAAGCATGCTGGAATGTCTATTTTTCTCACCTTCAAGCTATGACAGGTGCTTCTATTTGTTAGCAAGTTAGAAGACCAGTTATGGGAATGGGACAGGAGTTGGTAGTGGGGATAGCAAGTTGATGCTGGTTCAATTTTATAAACTAAAGCATGGATTGATCACATATTCACTCAGCAGTGAGTAGAGGCCCCATTTCTGTCTCTTGCAGCAAAAGTAAAAAATTTTGTATCCCTGTCAAGGCCACTGTAAATCCTAGGTTAATATATGCAACTCATAATGGGACTGTGACATTGACAATTATATAACTTTTCAACATTTAAATGGCTACAAGATTCCAGACAAGCAGTTGTTAACAGTAAATAAAAATAAGGAATTGTTTGTTGCCATCTAATGTTCATCTGGATTTTTGCAGCCCAGATTTGACAGCCTTATATTAATTTAACATCATGTTTAAGATCATCTTTTTTGCATGTTTTTGGCACAGGAAGTGTGAACTGTGCATATGCATGGAAGAATTTAGATCAAATAGATTCATGTCCTCTTTTCTTTAATTTATTCACATAAACAAAGCTAGGGAATCAGGAAATGTACAATAAATGAGATGTCAACCTGATCCTAATGAACCATTCAAAATTAGTTACTACATGAATCACTTATGGCAATTAACAATCAACTAAACATGAGAGCAACAGAGAAAACATACCTGAATAAGGAAACATTTTCAAATCAGTGTCAAAAGCAGACTGGCTGGTAAGGTATCACAGCCTGGTTTATTTTAAGTTATGTTCTTGAAATCATCTTGATATTGTATTATTTTTAGATATAATACCTTTGATTTTTGGTAGTAATGTTGTTATCATTGTTTTGCATTCTTTTGCATTACGTTCAGAACTTTTTATTGTTCTTAAAAATATGATTGCAATGCAAATTCTAATGGTGGTGGCTCTACAACATTTGGAGGACGTCATGCTGATGAAAAATGCAGAGGTTGCTGAAAATAGACATTGTTGATTGGATCCCTGGACAAATACCGTATATTGCCACTTAAAAAAAAAAGGATCCTGTAATATTGTTAGAAGGGCAAGACAACATGAGGCGGGAAAAAGTACCCTGCAATATTTATTTCTATGATATTGTCCCCCAGTTGTAAGAACAACAAGGATAGGCAATCTTCCATTCTCCAGAGCTTTGGACCTCAACTCCCAATAAAAGATCATGAAAATTGCACTCCAAAATCTGGTGCTCTGTCTGTCTGCTCTTGCAAAGGCAATTCTCATGTATGTTTAGCCAGAGAATATCCCATTCTGAACGTTGAGGCTCATACAGCAGTGCAGCCAAGCATGGCAATCCTAAATTTCTTTATTAATTCTCACATAGCCAAATGGGACTTTCTCGTAAGGAGATGAGAGGAGCATAGTTAGATCATAGATCCCAGCTTGCACAGAATACTGTGAGCATGCCTGTGGTAAATGTGATTTCTGGTTGTGCACATGGCATATTGACAGAAGGTGCCCACTTCTGTTCTTAATATTAGCAGGTACGTTTCATATGGAGCAAACAGTTTGGCAAACGGTGAAGGCCATAAAGCAGGAGTATCCAACCTTGGCAACTGTACGATTTGTGGACTTGAAGTCCCAAAATTCTGGGAGTTGAAGTCCACCGTTTCAATGTTGCCAAGATTGGACATCCCTGCCATAAAGGGAACATAAGCAAAGACCAGCACTTTTAATTGCACCTGGAATACATGTTCCCCTGCTGAAACCAGACTGAAAGGTTCAAGTTAATTTGTTTCAGGATTCTCTGAAGCTGCAATGTGACTATTTTTCCACCTGTTCTAAAAAGGGAAGGTCGGAGACAAAGATGAACATTGTCCAAAGAGTCAGGTCCAATAGTGACTTCTTTGAGAGGAGAATTGATACCTCTTTAAGAGATGGCAGAACCACCTACTCTTCAAGGATGAATCTACTGCCACAAAGATCCAATCGCATATATTTCAACTAACCTGAGTCTAAAATACAGGTGGTCAAGGACATTGTGTGCTTCACCAGGAATAACAAACTCATCTCAGATAACCTTACCAGACTGTGTCTCAGTCATCTTCCTGGGGCCCCAGGTATTGTTTGAAGTGAATCCAAGCACCTTTAGCCAACAGAGGTCTAACATATTCCCTCTTAGTGGAATTTGCAAATGAAATCCTGATTCCACTTTTACAAATAAGAGACAGATATCTTTTAATAGGGCTACTGGATAGTACAGGAAGTACAGTACTGGATGACTATCTATGGACATTATTGGTATAAGAGAAATACTGCCCTTACTACTTTTCGGTAGACCTTAATAGCAACTCTGGGTTGTCCTTGGTTTGGTTTACTTCTTGTGGTCCACCGATGACAGGCATTTCTTCTCCTACTTCATCTCCTTCAGCTTCTTTGTAAGCTGAAGGAAGCCCCAGTATCCATGAGACGAGAGAGGCAGCCTAGTGCAATCAAGGCTGCAGCCACCCTTTTATTCCAAGTGATGTCTAAGGTCTTAGTTGAACTTTGCAGCAGACCTTCAGGGATATCCCAAGCTTTTTCTGGAACTCTTCTTTAGGCATCTTAAGTGGAAATCAGACACTCGCCTTACTATAACATGGGAATAATGGTGATCTCCCTCAATTCCAGATGCTGCTGCCAATGCCCAAACAAGGAAAACAGATCAGGAGTGTGATCAACATCATGTGGTGAGTCCTCAATAACCTGGATCAGACCTAAGGTTGACATAGTAGCTGGGAAATCCCAAGCTATCTCAACTCCACCCCCAGAGAAGGTAGATTGAATGACTGTACATCACACAATATGCCTGAGAAATTATATTGCCAATCTAGCCATGTCAAGATGCTCAGGTAGGTAGACTGGAATGCAGTGGGGGAGGGGTGGTGGTATAGAATGCAACTATCTTAACAGGTCTCTAGAGCCCAACCTAAGAAACAGGGTCTCATATCCAATTATCTGTAAGGCAGTGCCTCCGAACACCAGTAGAGAGGTGGGTTCCTACCGGTTCGGACTGGTTCTATAGAATAAGTAGTAAGCTGCTGGTGACGTCATGGAACCGGTTCTGGTCCGTGGATGGTGCCTTCATTTTTGTGGATTTTATTATTTTTTTAAAAGTTTTTTGATTTTTTTCTTCTGCGCATGTACAGAACCCGAGTTTCTGGCACTGCACACATGTCGCCATCTTGTTTTTGGCCTTTTTTTGTACTGCGCATGCGCGTGTGAGCGAAGCGCATGCGTGCCCACGTGGCGCAGGAAGCAGTAAACCGGAGGCGAGGTAAGTTAGAACCCACCCCTGCACTAGTGGTATATCCCAAATGACAATGGCTACTACACACAAGATCCTGCCTGATGCTGTCCCTCAAACCAAAACAGGCACATCTCTGAGAGGGATATTTCCCATTCTGACCCTCCAGATCCCATGAATATACCCCACGTCAACCTCCTCATCTATGATTTAGCCACAGATGACAGAGAACTTATTATAAACGAATTTTATTTTGATCAAAGCTAATTGCCAAGCAAATTACAGTGCTCTTTAATTCAGGGTGGATTCAGTCTTCATATCCTCATGCTGACACAAGATTTCAAGTAAAGATAAAATCAATTGAATATGGAAATTTCTCCTAAAGTGAAACAGCATAGCAAGGATGGGAAAAGAATTTCCTTAAACCAGCTTCCTTTGTGTTGTGATAGATTTGCAGATACAGAAATGGATTTTGTAAGAGTTAGCCCATCTTTTCTAGTGAGAGCTGCACGCACTCCTGTTTCAGATTTAAGTTCGGAGAACTTGTAGGATGTCCTGAATACAGACACTGGGTGGTATTTTAGCAATTATTTCTCTCAGACTGAACTGGTTCAACAACTGTAAACTTTTCCTGAGCTTGTCAATTGGAAAGTTTACATTCTGTGTTTGAGACCTGATCGCCATGTGTCGGGGTGAGCCCCCATTCCTTGCCCCAGCTCCTGCAAACCTGCAGTTTGAAAGCATGCAAATGTGAGTAGATAAATAGGTACCACTTTAATGGGAAGGTAACAGCATTCTGTGTGCCTCAGCATATAGTCATGCTGGCCCCATGACCATGGAAGTATCTTCAGACACTGCTGGCTCCCTGAGCTAGGAAACTGAAATGAGCACAATCCCCTACAGTCGGACACAGCTGGACAGGAGAAAACTTTATCTTTACCTGTACTTTGGTAACATCAGGAATAATTGGCTACTTAGAGAAAATAAACTGTTGGAATAGATAGGCCTTTGGTCTCTCTCTCTCTCTCTCTCTCTCTCTGTTTGTGTGTTTGCAATTTTGTTTGGCTTTTTCATTGCTTTTATATATATTTTTTGAATTTGTAAAAACGCAGAAATGGCATATAAATTCTCCAAACAAACAAGAAAACGATTCCTAAACTATTCAAGGCATAAAGGGATCACCAAACATAAGGATTGTAATAACATTTTATTTGTATTATCAGCCAATGTTTTCTGTCAAAAAGGCTCTCAACATGATATATATATATATATATAAAGCAAGGGAAAACAATATTCATTTCCACTCATTTATTTTTAATGGATAAAAGATCACTTTCTGGGTTATTATTAACAACAATATTATTTAAGAGAAAGTACATCTAGTACACCATTAACATTCTATATTACATACCGCACAACTGCTGCCTGATTAATAACACAATCCAGAGAAGAAGTTGAGCCACGGTTTTGAAGTGGAAATGCTTACAAGGTGATGGGGCTCAGAGAGAGGATATGGTGACTTTGAGATGGGCGTGGCCTCCTCCTTCGCAGCGTGAACCTATCCTTGCTTCCTCTCCAGTGCAGTGCCAAGTCTTTGACCAGAATATTGTCACAGGGGATTTTCAGGAATATGAGGCATGACGGACATCTCTCCTCAGGGTGGTAAGGAAAGAATCGCTCCGCAAAGCTTTCCAAGTTACATGTGTGAAGTATAGTTCATGGGGTGATTCTCCTGGCCAGAGGGATCTGAAATTGGCAGAGGGTTAGTAGTTCTTTTTAAGAGAGGTAACCAGAATACAAGAGAGAGATTACTGGCCCAAATGCGCGCGCGCACGCGCGCGCACACACACACACACACACACAGAGGACAGTCACATTTTAGAGAGCCCTGAAACTGTATTCTCATGCTCGTTCATGTCCAATCAAGACTGAGAACCCCATCACATAATTTGCCAGCTACCACACTCATTTGCAAAGAGTTGTGCAAACGACAAGGGAGTCGCATGAACCCCTTTTTTGTGACCTTCTGACAAGCAAAATCAATGGAGAAGCCAGATTTACTTAACAGCCGTATTACTAACTTAACAACTGCAGCGATTCACTTAACAACCTGTGGCAACCTGTGGCAAGAAAAGTCATAAAATGGGGCAAAATTCACTTAAACATTTCTCAGCAACAGAAACTTTGGGCTCAATTGTAGTTGTAAGTTGAGGAACACCAGTAGAAGGCAGGGCTGATCTGATGTTTTGATCTCTGAGGTGGACAGATGCTCCCAATTTGAGAAGCCAACAGGACAATTTAAAGGGTCCCGGGAAGCACAATTGCAGACACACCACTGTTTTTCAAAAGTACCTGAGAGGAATGTTTATCAATGCACGACCCGACCAAGTAGGAACCAAGTCACACACAACCGTAAACATTGAGCTGATGTCTTTGACTCTGAAGGCAGGGAAAAGTATGTCCATAGAGTCAAAAGGATGAGAGGAAAAGGGCTAGGTTTTAAACCCTGGCATAAATATAAGGCTTGATTTCTATATACTAGCAATAGCAATAGCACTTAGGCTTACATATCGCTTCACAGTGCTTTACAGCCCTCTTTAAGTTATTTACAGAGTCAGCATATTGCCCCCAAAATGGCTCCTCATTTTACCGACCTCCAAAGGATGGAAGGCTGAGTCAACCCTGAGCCTAGTGAGATTCGATCTGCTAAACTGCTGGCAGCCGATGATCAGCAGAAGTAGCCTGCAGTACTGTACTCTAACTACTGTGCCACCTCAGCCATATATACTGCCTATATGTTGGTTTGTTCCATTTGGGCAGCTAGTGTCCCCCTAAATGGACAGCTATGAACTCATTAGGCTGATTAGCCTCTGCTCTTCTTCTTGCTGCAGTCAATGTGGGCAGTGATTTCTAGAAGCAGCTGACAAATTTTAGATAAGGAAGGTAGCCAGACACAGATCTTATTGATCAGATATATTAATAAGTAGGACTTCTCCATGGATGGGGGAAAATCATTGACTCTGAACAAAACAGAGTTGGAAGGGACCTTGAAGGTCTTCTACTCCAACCTCCTGCCTAGGCAGGAAACCTACCTACACGCATAGCATTACATTAGACTTTAATTAAGGAACACCTTAATTTATTCTTTTTCTTGCAATGGTAAGTCATTGCTTCTCTGTGTTCTGCATAATGGGTGGTGGGTGGTGAAGTCATTCACGCAGAATTTGATATAATCACTCATGCACACTCACTGTTCCAGCGTGAGTCAGCCCTATTTCCTGGTGGCTGCTGCAGATTATCTTCAGGGGCGAAGAAACCTTTAAAAATAGCCAGTCTCTCCTCCCTGCTCAGTCTCTGGGGACATAGGACGTAGTTGTAAATTACAGCAGCCAAGATAGCCCCTATGAATGGTCCCATCCAGAAGACCTGTAGAAAGAAGCAAATGAAAAGCAGCTTTGAACACTACAAAACCTTGCTTCATCAGGCTAGAACAGGGGTCTGCAACCTCTGGAGCCACATGTGGCTCTTTCATCCCTCTCCTGTGGCTCCCTGTCGCTCAAAATATGTGTCACAACCGCCAATGTGCAACACCCGCCAGCACGCAATTTATTGAGCTATTCAAAATGTTTTTGTTGCATGCAGTTCATTGAGTTCATAAATGCAACCCACTATAGTTTTTTTAATGCATAGCATAAAGGTAAAAAAGCGATATATGCAGTGTTATCTTCATTTTAGATATCAAAAGGGTTTTGTGGCTCCCGGTGTTTTCTTTTCTCTGGGAAATGGATCCAAATCGTTGTTTGAGTGTTTAGGGTTGCTGACCCCTGGACTAGAATCATTTGTATACCTTGGGTTAGATGTTCCATTGTAGACAAATCACCAAGAAGCAAATCTGACCCAAATATTTTGACACCTGAGACGAACCAGGTGATTTCTACCAAGGTGCCATGGTCCCATCTCCTCTCCACGTGCTTCATGGCAAAGTATGTTCTGAAGACAGCTGTTGCAGTTCTCCCTCTGATTTTCATATTCTACTTTCAGAACAGATTTCATGCTTAGCCAATACTCGTCTGTTTACGAAGCAGAATATGAAGTCCTTGGTGCTCTCTGAGCTTGGATGGTTTTTTTTTTTCTGCCAACATTTCATTACCAAGCTAGGTAGCGTCATCAGTGTTAGTAGGGAGTGGAGTCTGTCCTGTCCATGTTGGTAGGAGTGGTCTTAGTGGTTCCTTGATAATATATTTCCTTCTCTGAATCAACCATTTAAAACATGAAGACTTGTAAATGTGATACACATGAAATGCTGACATATCAAAACAAAATTTAGATTGTAGAACTAGAATCAGAGTCACTGTATAGCACAGGGCTTGGTTTTGTTTTTGTTTTTTTTATGCCTTCGGGTCCAGTCTTGACTGTTTGCTACTGCTTGGACAAGTCCCTGCGGTTTTCTTGGCAACATTTTTGGAAGTGGTTTGCTTATACCTCCTTCCTCAGACTCTCTAAGGACTGAGAGAGTGGGACTAGCCCAAAATAACTTAACTGTCTTTGTACCCAAGGTAGAATTTGAACTCACAGTTTCATGGTTTCTAGCTTGATAGTTTAGTCATTACATTAAATTGGCTCTCAGCATACGATTAGGGGTGTTATTCTTGGACAAAGGGAAACAGGACACTACAATAGCTCATAAGGGCCATTGCTGATCAGCATTATTTGTTTGAAGGTCTGTCTAAAAATGAAGAACTGTAAGGAGAACTGTAAGAAGCCAACAAAAGAGGCGATGGTTTTCCCAGTTGCAATCTATGGCTGTGAAAGTTGGACCATAAGAAAGGCTGAGCGCCAAAGAATTGAGGCCTTTGAACTATGGTGCTGGAGAAG
>JANHFT010005098.1:476574-490463 GCA_032467955.1 Pseudoxenodon macrops
TATGGCTGTGAAAGTTGGACCATAAGAAAGGCTGAGCGCCAAAGAATTGAGGCCTTTGAACTATGGTGCTGGAGAAAGACTCCCGTGAGTCCCTTGGATTGCAAGGCAATCAAACCGGTCAGTCCTAGAGGAGATCAACCCTGACTGCTCTTTAGAAAGCCAGATACTGAAGATGAAACTCAAATACTTTGGCCACCTAATGAGCAGGAAGGTCTCACTGGAGAAGATGGAGGGCAAAAGAAGAAGGTGACGACAGAGAACAAGGTGGCTGGATGGAATCACTGAAGCAGTAGGCGTGAGCTTAAATAGACTCCAGAGGATGGTAGGGAAGGCTTGGAGGAATGTTGTGTATGGGGTCTCGATGGGTCGGATGCGACTTCGCAACTAACAACAACAAAGAAGACAAAGCAGAATGAAACTGCCTGTCGAAAAGGGAGCACTGGGTTGATTGAATACTGTATACACGCGGGTGACTTGAACAGTTTCCTCCACCATGTTGGGTGCATTGAGTATCTGCTGAAATAGCAATTATTTCTAAGTATTAGCTTGTAAATACTATACATATTGGTGTTTTGTTGTCCTCTGTACCAGTTGTATGCTTGCTTATTTTTGATGATAGCTCCCCATTCCTATGACTTGATTTCAGAGCAAAATCTAGATTATTCAAAATGAATTGATTAGGTCCCTTATAAGCCTTTGGTGCTAGTAAGTGATGAAAATCTGTTTTTTAAGTGATGAAATTCTCTTCATTCAGGCCCAGAGACCATGAAATAGAACTGTGGTAGCCTTAGATCGGCAAATAGTTATTAAACTTGTATGCTGCTGACTCAACAATTCAGGGCCCTCTAAGGCCCTGCTTTGTCTTCATTACAGATCAGGATCTTCAACCTTGCCACTCTTCAAAATCTTCAAATGTAAACCAGGGTTAAGACTCTTGACAAATAGAATATCTAATGGATGGAGCTGGAAGAAGGTTTATCAGTGAAGGAAGTTTGATGTGAAGGAGGTGTCCCTGTCCTAATGTTCCCTTTTATTCGTATTCATTTCATGTCATATTCAAATCATGTTTATACCTATATATGTTATCTAATATATGCTTGACAATAAATAAATAAGAAAATATAACCTAGGCTAACAATTGAAGATATGGGCTGACAGAATCCGTGAGGGGAATCTTACCCAGTGAAAAGGACCGAATGTTCCCAGTATGACAGCAGGGGCAAAGGATCTTGCTGGATTTATGGAGCAGCCAGAATAATAAATCTGTTAAAAGAAGAAAAGGCATTAGTTTAGATTGGTGGTAGTCTTCTGTCAGGAGACTAAGGTAATGTTTCCAAATGCCTGTACTTCAACTCCCAGAATTCCTCAGCTTGCTTAACCATTGCTAAGAATTCTGGAAGCTGAAGTCCACATATCTCAAACTTGTTCAGCTTGAAAAACATTTAACTTCAAATATTCTATTCATGGGGGCCTTTTCTCTTACTTTATTCCACATCCTGCATAATTTATTATTGCCTCCTTTGTGGAGATTCTTTGCCTTATTTAGATAAACATCACTGTTGGGATATTTCCCATTTCTTATTGCCCATTGCAACAATATTTTTATATAAATTATATAAAGACACTTCTTTCAGTTTTCTCCTGTAGATATAAATTTGGGATGATCTTGATATTTGGCATCCAGCACTACTTCCTTTCAGCATAACAGTGGAAGCTGTGTTGATCCCTGTCAGGAACATGCAAGGTTGCCATATATGCACCTGTATAGGGAATAGCTCTCTGTATGAAGGCATCTCATACAAGGGAGCAGAGGGTTATATGCCAAAAAGACAATACATTATGATGTTGAAGTTATTTACTTGTAGGAGCATCTAGACAGCAGACTGGGCAGATCCAGGAGGCATCTGGTCATAATCACCCACATTATGTGAGTGGTTTTGAAATTCTATTGAAAATATCAAAAGTATTTCTAAATTTGCATGCATACATATAAATTGGATCCTGCCCTCACTTGGCCAGCTTGTTAATGCTTTTCTTAATATTGCATGCATTACAATGTCACACATTTGTAAATATAATACGAAACAAAATTATCATTTCAGCATACGTGTTTATTCTGTTAGATACACATTCCAACTCTTAAGAAATTGGTGGGAATTGAGGGGAAAAGACTGTCCTGCAAATAAATCCAAATACAATTAACTACTGTTTGCAGAGATTCATCTCTGCACTTGAATAACAATATTAAGGCAGACCTATTCTGCATGGCTTTTCTGAATCAAGGGTGTTGGTTATATCTATTTCTGAACTGAATTGTTTTGACACTGATTAAAGATGTCAGAAACACTCTGAGAAATTTCACCAGCTCGATCAAAACATCTGTGGCTTCTCAAATTTGCTTGGTGTTTAGTTTTTACAAGTTTTTCTTTCACCAAGTTTGAATCTGAACTGATCTAGAGTCTCTCAAAAGCATTTGGCCTTCTACTCAGCCTCCTCAAGTAAAGCATTGTTTAAAAAAACAAATAAACAAATCAACTTTTGATAACCTTGAAATGCCACATTATGAAAACAAAATCAAACAAGTCAACCCAAAGAGTGATCCCTCCCCCCTTATTCTCATAAACTCTTACCCACCTCCTGCCTTCTTTCCTTCATCTTTCTTTAATAGGGAGGTGTCCTCTGCTGTGTTTCCTACAAGTGAATCCTTCTTAATAACTTGTAAAGAATAAAATGAAAGGACTCACCCCAACGAGGTGAGCCATAGAGACAGCCAGGCCAATAGACAATGCGGCATTACTTCTGCTCTCTCTCCTGCGCTTATCGGTTACAGAGAAGATGCACATAACCACAGAAAAGGTTAGAATGATTTCAATCGAAAAGGCTTCGCTTGCGGATACGTCTTTGGGGATCTGCCAAAATGTCAGAAAGGAGAGTTAAGGGGGAAAAAACAAACAAACCCACAGGCACAACACAAACAACTTGTTACTGCATCCTTGTAAATTTCCCACCAACACAGTCTTGGTGTTGTCTTCCCAAAGTTATCTTACTAGGAAGCAAACTCCATTGCAACTGAGGAGGACATGTCAATTCCAACCTCCCCTCCCTTGGCTGCAGGTATTGTTAT
Organism: Pseudoxenodon macrops; assembly: GCA_032467955.1. NCBI lineage: Eukaryota > Metazoa > Chordata > Lepidosauria > Squamata > Pseudoxenodontidae > Pseudoxenodon > Pseudoxenodon macrops. Next base: position 479,699 of record JANHFT010005098.1, read on the forward strand.
GTGTGTGGAATTCTTCAATAATTGTTGTAGAAGTAGCACACTTTTTCAGATGAAAGAAATTCCCCAAGTGTGAGTGGCTGGCTGCTGATTCAGTCATAGGAGGACCATGGAGGGCTACCCATGAGGGCATCTCAGTAGGGGTAGACTCTCTTCCTTGCCACTGCACCGTCATCTCTGTCTAGAGACGTCCAAAGGTAGTCAGTTCCCTTGCTTGGGTCTTCTTTAATTAAACCTCACAATGCCTCTGTTCCCTCCTGTTGTCCCACAAGGAAGTCTCAAAGACAACTTCTAATACAAGTACCGTATACTGGCTTTACATATAAAGGTTCCACATAACAATTATGCATAATAATTTGTTATTACCTTTATTTTTTTTAAAGGAACACATCTCACAGCCTAAATACACATCAACTCTAAATGCTCTCAACAAGACCAGATTGATGCTTCTGTTGTGGAAAGTTGCTCCAGAAAGGAATTTTGGAAAATCGGATCCTGCTAGAATCACACCCGATTACCCTTTGGTTAATTCCTTAGGAGAGCACCAAAATAACTATATCGTAGGGTCTTTTGACAAAGTCAAGGGGGCTCTTAAAGGGTTACCTGTTTGACTTATGTTCATTCTCTGACCCAAAGCAACGATTTGGCAGTCATGCAAACAAACTTCTTTCAGATTAATTGGCAAAGAAAGACTTACATGATTGGCAAATAGTGTTGAGCGGACATCTCCGGGTGTCACGGAATAGATGATTCCTGCACCAGCAAGGCCTCCCAGCACCTGTAGGATCATATAAAATACAAAGCGGACGATGGAGATCTGGTTCCCCACAAAGTAGGCAAGGGTGACAGCTGGGTTGATATGTGCACCGCTGATATGACCAAAGATATGAACCATGGTTGCGACGGTTAGTCCGAAAGCCAAAGAAATCTGGAGAACGCTAGGCTGTTCCAAAGGCCATTTGAAGGATGAGCCCAAGGCAATGAAGAGAAAGATTGCAGTTCCTACAAATTCACTTAGAATAGCCCAGGCAAATTTGGGGCTGAGAATCTCTGCTTGTCTTTCAGTAGTAGCCATGGCTAACGCAGTAGACACCGAGTGGGTGTTAACATGGAATTTGTAGGCACCACGAGCAAGAAGTAAAATTGCTGGGCCATGCTGCATTCATTTATAGAGAGCAAGGGATGGGTTTAACCAAGTGTAGGTGGGGCCAAAGAGAAACCTGTCAGTCATCTTGAGGGTAATTTTGGAATCAGGACTACTGTATTTCGAGGTTGAAATATCCCAAACAATTTCCATAGCTAATGAGAAAGCCTCAAAGATTGGGTTCTTCTCAAACCATTAGCCTGTTTTTTGAAATGTCTTTTAGAATGATTTCAGAGCATTCATAACATCATAGAATTATAGGACTGGAAGGGACCTTGGAGGTCTTGAAGCAAATAAGACGGTTCATTGTCTTTCTTTTCATTCTCGTTCTCTGAAAAGTGGGAGTTCTCATATTTTATTTTGTAACATGCAAGTAAATGCAACTGTATGCATTTAGATGGAGTGTGTCAAGCTTTGTCTGCTGTAGCAGGGGTCCCCAACCCCCAGTCTGTGGACCAGCACTGGTCCATGGCATGCCAGAAAGCGAGTCACTCAAACAAGCAAAGCCCCTTCTGCGGGATGCAGGCAGCATGCGAAACCCCACCCCCTCTGCTCCACAACAAAACCTGTCTCCATGGAACTGGTTCCTGGTATCCAAAAGGTTGGAGGCCTCTGTGACCAAGTTCTCATATGTCCTTATTAATGGGGTGATCTCGGAGGGACGTACCACACAAGCCCATGGGGATGTCTCAGGTCCATGTGACATCCCCAGTTGATTTTGATTTCTTATTTTATTTATTTTATTTTTATTTATTTATTTATTTTCCTCAAGCATGTATTAGAAAACAGATACAAGTATAAACATGATAATGAGTACATGATATTTAATGAATACATGGGGACATTAGGATAGGGACAGTAGGCATGCTGGTGCGCTTAGGCACGCCCCTTACAGACCTCTTAGGAATGGGGTGATGTCAAAGGTTAAAGTTTTGGGGGTTTGGGGAAGAAACCACAGAGTCAAGTAGTGCTTCTTCCTGGCGTAGCTTATGCTGTAGAAGAGAAAGCCACTTGAGCATGAAGCTGAAGACCCTCATGATTAGAGTTGAGGAGAGGGTTCAAAACATCCTTGTTTACTCAGGTGTTCTAATTGAATCCATCATTTTCATAAGTGTAGCTGTTTTGGCCCCTTAATTATGTGCTTTAAAATGCATCATGTAATTGCATTAATTGTTTGTTTACATGGTATTTCAGTAGTTTTTATTCACTTTCTGAAAGGTACGCTAAGCCATTAAGGAAGTGAGCAGTACAGGCATATTTTAAACAAACAAATAAGACATTGTACACAATTTGCAACTTGTGCTGCACATTCACCCGCAGAAATTTGAGGATGAAAAGAAGGTTTTGTGGTCAGGGACTATTGTTTTTCTACTCAGCATATGTTTCCTCTTTTTTTTTGCTGATCTGAAGTTATCTTGCCTTCCACTGCTTTGGGCTATGTTGCGTTCTAGAGTCACAGTCAGTGTAATACCAAATAATATGCTAATAGCAATCATATTTCCCTATGTGATGATGTCACAAAACCTATTCAGATTGTGGCCAGATTCTTTACTGGTTTCTAAGAATGAGTTATGCGTCTTTCATTTTCATAGTCTATATTATCCAAACTGGATGGATAATGCATATATGGGGCAGAAATGTTTGTGAAACCTACTTCTGTAAACAACATTTCATAAAGTCCTATTTAAATATTTTTGTTCATAGACTTGAGGCACTGAATAGATCAAAAGGACCCTTTAGTACATTTGCCACCAAGTTGCACATAATGTGAAAAAATCATTTTGTCTTGTGGCCACTGGAAACGGGAAACCTGATTAATGGAAAGATACATGATGAAAAGGAACAATATAGCATTGAACCAATGGCAATTACGATAACAAATATGATAATTTCAGATACCTGATTTCACAAAAAGTATGACGACTAAAATGTGTATTGGAGGATTTTTGGCATCTAACTCTTGCAGTAATAGAAAATGTTTAAAGTCCATGTCTTAGAGGGTTTTTAAAAGTATAAATACTGGAATTAGAGCCAAAAAGGTTATTGAAGCAGCTTGCAGAGCAAAAGCTAAAATTCCTTCTCACGTGAAATAATTCTAAGGACGGCCACAGACGTTTCAGCAAGATTGTGACCAATTTTCTCAAAAATTCCATCTTATTGTTAGGTTGTTTTAGATTTTCCCAATAATGAAATTCAGCCATAATTTTTCATTTTGGGTCAAAGATCTTAGAATGTTTGAAGAATTTCTAAAAGACAATCAAAATTTTGATAAGTTTCATGTACATCTCAGAATAACAGAATAAAATAAAAGAATATCAGAGTTGAAAGATATAGATACAGATTAACAGTTTGAAGGGACCTTGTAGTTAATCTAGTCCAACTCTCTGCCCAAGCAGACCCTACACCATTTCTGACAGATGGCAGTCCAGTCTCTTCTTGAGATCTTCCAGTGATGAAGTTCTCAAAATGTCTGAAAGGCAAGCTGTTCCGTTGGTTAATTGCGCTCATTGTCAGAAAATTTCTTATTTCCAGGTTGAATCTCTCCTTGTTCAATTTCCACCCATTATTCATTGTCTGGCCTTCAGGTGTTTTGGAAAATAGCTTGATCCCTTCCTCTATGTAGCAACCCCTTGAATACTGGAACACTGCTATCACGTCTCCCCTGGTGCTTCTCTTCACTAGACTAGCCATGCCCAGTTCCTGTAACTGTTCTTCATGTCTTTTAGCCAGTCACCTAATCATCTTGGTTGCTCTTCTTTGCACTGTTTTTAGAGTCTCAACATCTTTTTTATAGTATGGTGACCAAAACTAGATGTAGTATTCTAGGTGTGGCTTTACTAAGGCTTTATAGAGTGGTATTAGAATGGTATTGGAAGAGTCCTTGGAGATCTTCAAATCCAACCCCCTTCTCAAGCAGGAGGCTCTAGACCAGGGGTATCAACTTCACGTCATCACGGTGGCATCATGTAACTTATTGAGACTTCCCCCCCTTCACTAAACCGGGCTTGGGCGTGGCCAGCACGTGACGCATCTGGCCCGTGGGTTGGGAGTTTGACAGCCCTGATCTAGACCATTTCAGACAAATGATTGTCCAATGTCTTCTTAAAAACCTCCAGTATTGGAACACCCACAACTTCCGGAGGCAAGTCGTTCCACTGATTAATTATTCTCACTTTCAGGAAAACTGTCTCACTAGAATACTGTAGGATGGATGGAGAATTGAATCAAGTGAATCCTCCTTTTTAAGATTTCATTCAGACTAAGACAAATGCCCAAAGGAACGACAGGCATGAAACAGAATTGCATTAGTGTGAATGTTCTTTTTAGCATCAGGTGTGGATGATATTTGATGTGCTGCCCATCAGGACTTCAAGTGGCTACTAAGAACCATGCTTGTGTTAACATTCACTCATTAAATTTTAATTTACTGGCTTTTATGAATCTCTAATAAATTAAATGCGTAAAAAAGGATTTCAGTGTGGAAAATAATAAAGAGGAAAATGAATCCTGAAATAGAAACATTTCACAACCTACTTTGGAAAGGAAATTTATAGAATGTTCACTAATCCAAATGCAACCCACTCGCAAAGAACATTTTCCCATCTAAGCTCCACTGAAATGAATTATTCAGCCAGATTGTTCTCAGAAATGATGCTTAAAAAATATTGCTACCTAGCATCAGCTGCTACCTCAGATCTCACTGAGGGCTTAAAATCAAGCCAGAAGAAGAGGTATCCTATGCTAAGAGAGCTCAGCTGCCACATCTGCTATTACCAGTGGTCTTACAGCCTTTGGTGCCTCTGAGTTAGTAATGACTTCTGGCTTTGACAAGTTCTTGATAATTTCCTGGCAAGGTTATAAAAGTGGTTTGCTGGTCTATATAATTTAAGAATATATTCACCTATATCTTTTTTCAATTACAATTTCAGAACAGATAGTCCTTGACTTACAACAGTTCATTTAGTGACCATTCAAAGTGACAATGGCACTGAAAAAGTGACTTAAGACCATTTTTCACACTTACGACCTTTGCAACATCCCCATTGTCTTGTGATCAAAATTCAGATGCTTGGCCACTGGTTCATACTTATGACTATTGCAGCATCCCAGAATCATGTGATAACGTTTTGCGACCTTCTGACAAGCAAAGTCAATCAGGAAGCCAGATTCACTTAACCACGGGTTACTAATTTATCAACTTCAACGATTCACTTAAAACTGTGACAAAAGTGTTATAAAATGAGGCAAAACTCACTTAACAAATTCTCACTTAACAACATAAATTTTGGGCTCAATCGTGGTCGTAAATTGAGGACTACCTGTACTTCTTATGACTGGTTTTTTTTAAATGTACATTGCTCAGAAATTTGTGACTGAGTGGTTGATCAATGGAAGGAGTGAATAAATGAAATATCTCTCTTCCCCAATCCCCTTGCCCCCATCTTTATATTTCTAAACATATTTATTCCCAAAGTATTTTTATTTGTTCAATTTCTAGAGCCGTCTATCTCAATCCAATTACAGTGGTACCTTGATACACAACTGCTTTGAAACTTGTCAAATTTGGTAGTCGATGCATTTTGCTGTGAAAATTTTGTCCTGATACTCGTTGTTTGTTTGGTACTCGACCATAAGCTAGAACTTGACAATGTCAGTTGCTTATCATATTCCTTATAGGAAAAAATTGTTTGGTACTCATTGTTTTTGGTACTTGTTGTGCCTCCCAGAATCAATTAATGATGTTACCACTGTAACTCTTTTCCCCCCCCATACCTTTCTGAGCTGAAATCTGCATCTGATCATTCAAGCAACGTGGGGGGGAAACAGAAATGATCTGGTATATCAGTTCAGGGTGTGTAGTTCAGCTAGATCGGACTTAACGTTGATCAGGTTGCCATGAGTATCAACCCAAAATGTACCGTGTTTCCACGAAAATATGACATGTCCTGATATTAAGCCCAATTTTCAGCACATGGGCTAAAAATAAGCCTCCCTTCTGAGGAAAGGGGGCGGGCTTGGAACAAATGGGACTCCCCCCCTGCACGCTGAGGGTGGCCACCAGGCGAGGGAGTGTCTGCCTCGAGCGGGCTCAGCCCAGGGACAGCGGGAGGGGGACTCGACAGCTAGAGAGTTAGAGAGAGCCATCAGCCTTACTGGCAAAGCATGGGGCACAAGGCGGCAGGTGAGCAAGAGCACCCCATGCCCCACCTGCCACCCCTCGATAAAGACGCTGGGGAAGGGAAGCAGCCAGGCTGTTGCCATTGGGGTGGGGTGGGATGTTTTGGGCCACTTGGACGCCCTAGAACAGGGAGGGGAGGTGACTGTGACAGGACATCCAGTCCCATGCTCGCCGCCTCCTGCACCCCCAAAGTAATAAGCCCCTCCCCCCAATAATAAGGCCAAGGCCATATTCCGGGGTTCAAAAGAAAATAAGACCCTGTCTTATTTTCGGGGAAACACGGTATCTATCATCCAAATGAACACATATTTGCTGCAGTTCAGGGTTTTTCAAACTGTGTCCTGTAGAAGCCTAATGCTCTGCAAGAATTTGGTGAGGCTCTGTAAGATACTAAAGGTGGCGGGAAAAGGTTATGTAAATATGGCTATTTTTTTTTATCACTAGAGGTTTGTTTCTTGATCAGGGGTTCCATGGATTGTTTTTTCAACTAACGAGTGTAGGGCCTGAACAAGTTTCCAAACCCATGCCCAAGAGCATAAAACTGATCCCTTTCTTAGCCATGAGATTTATTTTATTATTTTATTTTATTTAGAAATCTTTTACTCCACCTCTCTCTAGTCACTCTCAAACAAATCAGATTAATCCATTGAAAGCAACCAGGCAAAAACAAAAAACAAAAACGAAATCTGTGGTTAAGCGACAGAACCAGATCACAAATAATCATCACAGATATATTGAGCTATGTTTAGACAGAAAGGAAATTATTGGCATTTTATGTTATGTTGATGTTATATTATATGGTTAGATGACATGTTAGAATGCCCACAAATCACCTGTTGAACATTTCCCCTATCTCCAGACAGCAAACCTGCATTGGCGTAAGGAGAAGCCATTCAGGTTGTCATATACAATGCACTGGGCAGAATAACAGGAGGAACAGGAGGAAGAGTTGCAGCCAAGACAAGGGTCAGATAAAAGAAATCTGCGTTCAGGGCAGAAATGTAATTTGAGGAAGCATCTCATACATGGCTGTCCCTAGTTTTCATGAAGATAAAGGGAGGGAGAGAGGTGTAGCACATTCAAACTTACAAGATTGTGTTACTATAACCTTATCCTTGAATGGTCATTATTATTCAATTTATGTATCTTTGGTTTCCAAATTTGGTCTATCTCGCAGGACTGATTTTAGGATAAAACATAGACAGCAATTTCTGCTTCAAGCATTGATATGATTATGTTGACTCATGTATGACATTGGGTGACAGACAGAGGTGCGATTCAGCTGGTTCTCTCCGTTTTGGGCGAACTGGTAGTGGCAACTGCGGTAGGCTCTGCCTACATGCCTGGATGTAATGTGTGAGCACTGCACATGCACAGAAGGCTGTGCGCGCGCACGCACTCATTCACTCACTCACACACACACACACACACACTCACATTTGCAAACCTGTAGGGAAGGTAAGTGAATCTCACCTCTGGTGACAGCCTTAGGAATTGCTTGTACATAGCCACACTAAGAACATATTTAGAGATTAATCAGATACGAGTGACAAATCCCTAATGTACATGAATAGGAACCTCACCTCTGGATTGTTATTGGTTTTTTTTGCTGCTGTCCCAGATGCGAAACATTTTGCTTCCTAAGCTGCAGATGATTCTCTCTGTGTTTATTTCACCCTCCCATCCTGGGCAGAAGAGACATTCCAGGATATCTCTTCACACCTGCTATTTTCCTCCACCAATGGTAGGAATGGTCCTTCCTGGACTTATTACCCATTGCATTACTGTGGCGTTGGCTGGAAAACAATGATGAATATGCAACGGAGTATTCTTTAAAAACTTATACATATTGAATCCTTTATGCAGATGTACCTAGAAAACAGGCTCCCTCACAAATAGGTCATCTAGGTAGTGTGAGGAAAAAGCAGGGAGGGGAAAACTAATGTAATGCCAATCCAATTTGAATTGTCAATAGAATTTTGATTGTTTGAATCAACTTCCTCCACCAGCTCCGTTGGGTGATTTTGGCTTTGTTTTCAATCTTTTCATTATTTTTCCCTCCATATGTTAATGAGGCAGAATTTATTTTTGTTGGAACTATTGCCTGTTGTTATTTTATCAATGGACATCATCAAGTCTAATTTTCTGTCAATATGGATTTACATCTTCTCATCCCATCCTGTTTACACATCACTAGCACTGTCAACCACTTAGTGAGTTTGTTTAATCATAGCAAGAGCATTTAGACTTATATACCACTTCACAGTGCTTTACAGCCCTCTCTAAGCGGTTTACAGAGTCAGCATATTTTCCGCAACAATCCTCATTTTACCGACCTCGGAAGGATGGAAGGCTGAGTCGGTCTGGACCAAACTCCAGACTGTGGGCAGTGAGTTAGCTTGCAGTATTGCGATCTAACCACTGCACCACCATGGCTCTACCTGTTAATAATCTACCTGTTATTACAATGACTGAGTAAAGTTGGTGTGCATATGAAGAAATGTTCTGCGAGATTAGACCAAAGGAGGCTCTCAATTAGAGATGGGTTCATGGAGCCAGTCCCGTCGGTGTCTCTGTGGGCGCCGCCACCTTGGATTTTGCTTCTGTGCATGTGCAGAAGCTAGTTTTAGATTGCTGTGTGCGCACACACACAGCGCAACCCTGAGTGATCCGGCAGCAAAAATATCCAGAACCCACCCCTACTCTCAATAATTATTCAAGCAGATCAATGGATGCAGTTGGATGCAAAAATTTAGTTCAGATTGTATGCTTTGATGAATTCTTAGCCAACAGAAATGGACAAAACCTCTCTTGCGTATTATTGATATGTTGAAAGGTCCAGAATAAGAAAATTGTAAAATAACAGGCCAGTTAAGGCTCCTTGGATGCATTGCTTGGATATGCTGTTTTCTTCACATTTTAAAAAAAAAGTCACTTGGGGATTTGTTGAAACATATACTTTGGCCAAAGGTGCTAAAAATGTACTATACATACAATGATAGATAGATTGACAGAGGGACAACAGACAATAATTTTATTAAAGAATTTAAAGAAGTCTATGAATGCAAAAGAGTACTATTCCACAACAAAGCTTCTTCCTTGTCACTCTGTCCAAAAGCAAAATAAAACTAATTGCAATCAAACACATCAGTAATTTACTTTGGCAAATCTTGTATAAACTCAAGAGCAGAAGAAAGGACTGTCCAATTATATGTTACACTTGTCATAATTTTACACACATTTTGGAATACAGATTGTAGGAGGTATTACTATCAATAATTCATCAGGCAAATCCTGCTTTACGACAGAATGTCAAATATTTGATAATATTATATATATTTTTGATGACTATTAGTTTTTTATATGGATGAAAATTATAGAACTGTTTGGCATTACTGGATGTGGGGAGGTGGTAGAATGTTGATATGGTACAAAGTGAGTTTTCAGTACAAGACATGAACAGAAATAAATTTCCTGTAGAATTTATTTCTTGAATAGATTGTTGTTGTTCTAATTTATTCCTCATGCATAATAATCAATGGAATTATCTCCAGAGTAATCAAAATGTGATGTGAACCATATCCTTTGATATTTAATTTGGTCTTGGAATCTTTGGTATGTTTAAAACAACAAATTCAGGGAATGCATATGAGCAAAATTGAACATAAATTATTATTATATGCAGATGACATTTTGGTCTTGTTTATAATGTTTGTCAAAGATCTTTATTACATTCATAGAAATCGTGCAGCAACATGGTAAAACCTCTGGATAAACAATCAATTGCAATATGCACAATATTATAACGATTGGTAAAAATGTCCCTCTAGGCATTTATAACGCAGGCAGATAAATAGGATTTATTTACTCAGATTCTGTGAAATACCTATGGTTATAGATAATCCACAACTTACTACCACTACCACAATTATTAATATTAATAATTAATAATATTAATATTAGTAATATTGCTAAATAAGGAAGTTGTTAGATGACTTTTATGATTTTATGATTTTATTTTTATGATTTTATGATTTTATTTTTATAAAAAAAATATGATTTTTTTTGCCACAATTGTTAAGTGAATCACTGAAATTGTTAAGTGAATCATGCCGCTGTTAAACAAAGGGAAGGTTACAAATGGTGATCACATGATTCAGAGACAGTACAATTGTCCCTGAATACATGCCAGTTGCCAAGTGCCCAGATTTTGATCATAAAGCCATAGGGATACTGCAACGGTCCTAAGTGTGAAAATCAGTCATAAGTCACATTTTTCAGTGCCGTTGTAACATCATACAGTCACTAAACAAATGTTTGTAAGTCAAGGGTTACCTGTACTTACTATTAGGAAAATAAGAGCACTGTAAACCAAGATAACTAGACACAAGAACAGTTTTTTCCCGAACGCCATCACTCTGCTAAACAAATAATTCCCTCACCAC
>JANHFT010005098.1:575010-588269 GCA_032467955.1 Pseudoxenodon macrops
GCCCCCTCCCTCCCTTCCCCAGGAATGCAGTGAATGAAGCAAGAAAGCTAAAATGGCAGGGATAGGATTTCTGGAGATCTCTGGAAGATGGGAGAATTTGGGATTTACTTCTCAGCCGTGTTAAGCCACATTATGGTTTACACCTGCAGCTACGAAATTCTGTTCGTTGACTCTATAGGTTGCCAGAAAGTGATTTGCCCACTCTTTTCCTAGTTCCGTAATACATGCTTAATAGTAATTTAAAACTGAAGCTAAAACATGATGCTGATTGGTGTGCAACTTCACCCAGGCAATCTTCTCCCATTAGCCTCTAGCTAAACTAGCTAAAGCACCATAGCAGCCAGGATCACATTTCAGTGTTGTGATGAAGCACACAGTGTTCAGCTTATTCTTGCACAGTGTGTTCCTGGTTACAGTTTACAGCCGTCAATATGTACGTCGTGCGTGTGCGGGGAGGGAGGGGAATAAACGAAACATGCTTGAAATGAAAGTTAGGAAGGCATACAGTCACTGCCCCCTTGTGTCTTTTTTTTTCCCTCCCAAATTTACCAACGCTGTTTCCTTTTGTGCACGTGGTTTGGTTGTTGCCATCTTCCGTGGACAACTAATTCTCTACTCGGTAGTTAAACCTTTGCTGCAATTTCAAGTGAAGCGAACAGCGAAGGATCTGGTCATTCAGCTTTGACTGTGGTGAGAAGCAGAGATGAATGGCTTCTCATCAGAATCTTATCTAATAAGGAGATTAAGGATTGAGATTTTTATTTGGCAGATACCCCTTATGTGTGGATTCTCCTTGCACACCCAGCTACCTTTGCTTATGTTCGTTTTAGGAATGGGACGTAGCTGACCCAACTCTTTGATCTTGTTTTCAGTATGGAAACATTGCACTTTCTTCATTGGTGTGGCTAATCAAGTGTTGCAAAACAGCAACTGAGTTAAAGGTTCTTCATTTGAAGACCAGGAAAGACCAAGGAGCACTTGCTAATTGTCAAAGTTCACTGTTTACGTGTATGGCAGGCAACACAGTAGGGAGATAACCTGAGATTGAACCCAATAGGGAATAAATGGTGACGTTTGCTACCTTTGGCCGTTCTCCCTCTCTCCTTTCCTCTATTTCATACATGCACATAATGAAGGAAGTACAGTCTTAGGACAGGACCATTGTGGTCATAATGTCTCTGCTGGCCCCCAGGGAAGGTTTCTTTCCATGATGTAATGTTGATGCTGGATCCACGCCCACCCCTGGTTTAGTAAAGGGGGGAAAAGTAGTGATATGTCACGTGACGCTGCGACGCTGTGAGTTTGACACCCCTGATCATTTAGTGAGAGCTTTTAGTGCTCTCATCAGGGCCCTAAGCCAACTGAAAGTGCCCGGTTTTAATGCCCACCCAGAAAGCCAAAAAGGTGGCGGCAGGTCTCACCTCCAGCGGCAAGATATTTCAAAGTGAGGGGATCATGGTAGAAAAGGCTCTTCTCCTAGAGCAGGGCTGTCAAACTCCTGGATCGCGGACCAGATGCGTCACGTGCTGGCCACGCCCACCCCTGGTTTAGTGAAAGGGAAAAAAGTCCCAATACGTAATGTGCTGTCGCCATGACAACGTGAGTTTGACACCCCTAGATCCAGGATCTAGACCAAACCTGTCAACTTTAAAACTTGTGGACTTCAACTCCCAGAATTCTCAGAATCCCATGGCTGGCTGAGGAATTCTGGGAGTTGAAATCCACAAGTTTTTGGAGACTCCTGTCCTAGACTCTGCTAGCTAAAACTCTTTAACAAACTGGGCCCATAGCATGCTCCTTTTCCCAGACTAATTCGGACTCTTAACCATTATGAAAGGCAAGATATTGATAGCATTGATCAATGGATTTCAACATCAACTGCTTGAGCAACAGGTAGTAATGACTCAGATTTGTTACTCTAAAAGAGTAATTGCAAGTATGCTAAGTATCTGTGGGTAACATTTTTGGACTAGTACTGACCTAGCTGTTGACTCACCTATGATGCTCTGAAAAGTTATCTTACTCTGAGGTATTTTGTGATATACAACCATTTTAATTCTACTCTATGGTATCAAAGCTATAACAGAATATTACCTGCTTTCAGGAAATCACATCTGCTTCAGCAGTGTTTGTTAATTAGGGGCAGCCTTGACTAAGAAGTCTGTGGAAACTGCTTTTTATTTGCTAATATGCTACTGGGATGTCCACTGTGTAGCTATTAGCCACAAGGCCCAAATAAGAATGGATGAATCTGTCAATCTCTCCCCCGCCCCCAATTTAAGATTTCTTCTCAATTCACATAAAATCTGATTCATCTTTATGCATGGTTCACAGATGATATCTAGAGATATCATGCATTTTCCAATTTCTAAATGTTCAATATCCAACCCATAAGGATCTTTCCACAGATAGACAGACAAGCAACAAATCAAATCTTCAATCTGGGACCATGGATTCTGTGGTATTGTCCATGACTCTCACTGCTCTTAGTGTGGAATGAAATATTGTAGGAGTATAACCCTGTCAAGGAAGTTATAATAATGAGGTAGCCAGCTTTCTGGTGATCTGTTTTCAGCTTCTTAAGTCATGCAAATAGATCCAGTCTCTTAGCTTTTCATTATGATTCAACAAGGCATATTTATACAGAAGATGAGGAAAACAATGATTGCAGTAATGATTTCCATGCCTTCTGATGCTTCAGCACTTTGAAGAACAAGCTAACTAGGGATTTATTATCCTTCAGCCAGGTGTATTTGTATTAATTCAGGCTTTCAGAATCTGAGAGATTCCTAAAGGAAGCTGAGTGATTGTCTGGAGAAGAATGGACAGGGTTTCTGGCAGAAGCATCATTATGCCTTTAAGGAAATGGTTTTGTATAATTTTCAGAGCTTGGATGAAATTATTGTTCTACCACAGGTAGCTGCATAAAGTAGCTGCCTTAACACCTGGAGCTGGGAGAGCATACAGCCTTGCCTTTTGTATAATAAAGTATATTACTGTTGCTGAGTTTAGAAATATGTTTAGGAAGATACTGTTTCTTTCAAGGAAGGTCTACATATTTAAAATGCTTACATTTTTTTATGGCAGAATCTTGGACACTGGTCATTTTTCAAAAGTCATATTTTCTGATGTTGTATGCATGGTATTTTTATTGACCAAATATAGATAGGATTCTTTTCAACCCAATTTTTGTGAGGAAAAGCTTGTATGTGTCTATAAAATCTCTCATATATTTTGAAAATTTTTTTCCTTATTGCTGTTACTGTTGTTGTTGTTATTATTATTATTATAAACTTTTATTCATTAAACATGAAACTCAGTCAACCGAACACTTAAAAATCCACCACAAATACTAGGTTGCTGCCAGCATCCTAGGTATCAACCAAATACCTTCTTAAGATGTACGATGCTCCGAATAGTTTTTTTGGGTTCCGCTGGTGTTATTGCAGGAAGCTGTAATTTATGAATGTGTTTTATAAAATTCTTGGACATGGTACCAAGTGCCCCAATGACAATGGGTATCACGGTTACATGTTTCATCCATAGCCTTGTAGCCTTGTAGCCAGGTCGCGATATTTCATGATTTTTTCCAGTTCTTTTTATTCGACTCTGGCATCTCCTGGTACAGTTATATCAATAACTGAATGCTTCGGCCCTAGACAACTGTGATGTCTGAAGTGTTGTCTTCCAAATGATGATCCGTCTGTATTCTAAAGTCCCACAAGATCTTCACCTTCTCATTTTCGATAACTTTTCCCACTTTGTGCTCCCATGACGTTTTGGATACAGGGATTATTATTATTATTATTTACTTTATTCATTATTATTATTATTTCTTTTATTCATTAAACATGAAACTCAGTCAATTTAACATTATTATCATCATCATCATATGGCATTATTACTTTAGCCAGTAGTCTACAATGCTTATGCAGAGTAGTTGTTTGGCTGCCGATTTACTAGCTCTGTTGTGGTACACACTTGCTTGTGCACTTCCCAAGGTATACCATAGGAAGGCAAGGTAGCATCACAGCAGTAAGAATGACCAGAAACCACCACCCCACTACACCAGAGCTTCGCATAAACCATACATTCAAACTACCGGTATTAAGTGGGCAGAACCTGAGGCAAGTGGCAGGAACTCACCCCGTCACAGTGCTAGGTCTTGAACTGCTAGAGCAGAGACCATCTCCAGCATCATTAAACTACTGAGTCACCACACCTCCAATTTTCCCTATTATAATGTATATTCGTATATTTCTTCTGCATGTATTTCTGCAATATTATTATTGTATATTTTGATAGGAGGGCTTAAAAATTACTTAGAAAGGTAACGAAACTGTGACGAACAGCCTCATTTTGGTTTATTGTAAAGATCTGAGAGATTTGAGTCAGATACATTCATATTAAAAGGTAAAGCAAATTTTCCCCCATCAGTATGACCGGGTTTCTCGAAAATTCCTGAAATAAAGATTCCTTTCTCCTCACAGAGATGGTGAGACAAAAGAAAGTTGCCTGCCTCCATTACTACAGTCTCAGCGAATCAAAGACATTTTAAAAGCAAATTATTTGCTGAAAACTAGTGTTCTTTTCTTAAATTAAAAAAACAACAACTTTCCAAGCAGTGCAATTGCAATTCCCTCCATAGAGTCATTTCAGGCAAGTCTAAAGCCTGGTGTCTTAATGGACATCTAATACATTGAAATCTATCCAGATTCTGAGCAGGCTACCTCTGAGTTTGAGAACATCAGCCAAATGCTGCCACCTGCAGGACTGACAAGGGGAAATAACATGAGAAGAGAAGTACTAAGACCAAGTTATTTCCATACTCTTCCAAGAGAAAAGTATGAGTATTTCCATGTACTCACCAGCTGAATTCTCATCTTAAATGTAACTTTATTCATTCCTGGGTAACCTTCCAGAGGAATCTTGTCTCCACTTGTCAATCAAGTTACTCTAAAAAAGTGAAAACCAGTTTTACTAAATTTTCATATCCACCTTAATAGGGAAAATTCACACCATTGCAGAGAATAAATGAGGTGGGGAATCTGGTATACAGTCCAGAACTAAACTACAATGCAGCCATGAAGGACAGGGACAATAATAAATAGAATACAAAATACAGAATAACAGAGTTGGAAGGTATCTTGGAGGTCTTCTAGTCCATCCCCTTGCTCAAGCAGGAGATCCTATACTATTTCTGGACAAATGGCTGTCCAATCTCTTCTTAAAAACCTTCAGCTATGGAGTATCCACAATTGATGCTAGAAACTAATGAAACTAATAAAATTAATAAAACAGCCCTGAGTATTTTAGTTTTCATTAACAATAAACAAATATGAATCACCTTTGGTTGGGGCTTGTGGAAAACAAGGCACCATGTTAATTTACTACAAAACAGGAGCTGAACCTTTTAACTTCGTATCTTTTTTTTGAAAACCAATACAATTATTTAAAAGGCTTTATTAAATCGGTGTTTTGTTAACATTCTGAAATTGGTAAGACGCTTTTAACTTAACTTCCCTTCTGCTTCCAAATTGAGTAATCTCTTCTTCCACCAATGAGTGGAAAACAGGACTCTGCAAGCTATGAGTCTGAGACCCCAAAATATGCCCTTCCGAGCCAAAGAAGGCTAGTATAAAAACCACCATCGTTTTCCTGTAACGTGTGATTGTCCATATGATTTTTTCACATCTATGGCTCTTTTTATCACATTAAATATTTATATTCTGGCCTCTTTCAGAGGCCTCACCTGGTTACCTCTGTTGTCAAGGGATTCTTGCTTGCACACAATTGTGTGCACAACCAAGGTACATTTTTGGATTCAGTAATTGCAGTGATATCATCCTGGCATTAAAAGTGGAATATGGTAGGATAGCAGTCCAAAATCTAGCCAGCATCTGTAAGCAGAAAGGCCAGTCTTTTGCTAATGATGTGGCACAGTGGTTAGAATGCAGTATGGCAGGCTAATTCTGCCAACTGCCAGCAGTTCAAGTCTCACCGGCTCAAGGTTAACTCTATTCTTCCAAGGTCGGTAAAATGAGGATTCAGATTGTTGGGGACCAATATGCTGACTCCGTAAACCGCTTAAAGAGGGCTGTAAAACACTGTGAAGCGGTTTATACAGTAAGTCTAAGTTCAAATAAGAACAAATAAACAAGGCCTAGGAGAGAATCTCTCTTACCATGGATAACTGCCATTCTGGCTAATACTTTAGGGCTTCAAAGAATAGCTTCTTCCCAGATGAGCTAGCCTAAGACTATTTCCTGTTCTGAGCCTCTGCATCTTCAGACAGCCTCATCACCTGTAAGATTTGTGGGCCCCCATTGCTGCTTATCTTTCAAGGGCGATTACAAGTCCCCCCCCCCTTTGGACACTCGATAAGCTTTTCAAGAAGCAACCTTTTCAGAAAGTAATGGAGGTGGCTGCCTTTAAATCAGGACAATAGCTCTAGATTGCTATTCTCAATTTATTCATTATCAATAGTAATACGGATAAGTAAACCCGGTTTATTAAAATTAAGAATATGATACAATCTGCCTCTTTCCCATTCATTTTACTAAATACTCCAGTACTGGGAGAGTACAAAGCAGTGGTGGGTTGCTGCTGGTTCAGACCGGTTTGCTAGAACCAGTAGCGGAAATTTCCCCCCACTCACTGAACCAGCAGTGATGGCCAGCTAGCCACATCCCCGAACCGGTCCTTTGCCCTGAAATTGGTACTTGAATCGGTACTTGCCTTGAAAATAACCCTTTGCGCATGTGCCAAGCCTCCTGCGCAGGTTTTATACTTGGAAGCAACAGGGTTGCGCGCAAAACACACGCTTCATAACCCAAACCGGTAGGGAAGGTAAGAGGAACCCACTCCTGGTACAAAGACTGTTTTCTGCTTTCCTCCTCTTCTTCCTTCTTTATTTAAGTAATATAATAATTCTATACTGATAGAAATTAGATATTTATATTTCCGGTCCATCCCATCTGCTGGGACATTTACAAGTTGTGACCTGAACCCTCACTGCATCTTTAATGTCTGTGAATAATTAGTGAAGCAAATGCAAATGTATTCAAAACACCATTATGTTCGTAGCATAACACTGAGTTGCTTCCTGTTTACGAAATTAATGCACTGTCAGCTAAGCTATGGTCTGAGATCAGAGTTCCTTCCATGGTTAACATAAATAAAACTCAAGATGATGCATATACATGCTGAAATATCATTTCAACTTATTTGTAGATAGGAAGTATAAAATTAAGATCTAATTGGATTCACAATTAGTCATACTAAAGTGTAAATTCATTGACATAGTGAAACAACTTAGTCACTTACTGATTGTACTCAAAATTCCAGTTTTTCACTGCTATGTTACTATCTCCAAGGTTGCCTTTTATCCTCCCATAGTGTCAATGGCTCATTGAAGAGGGCATCTGGCCACATGGGCACATGGGCATATGTGTGTGTGTGTGTGTGTATGTGCGTATCCCAAAAAAGGGGAGCCAGACAACCCGCCTTCCCATCCTCACCTGCATTCTTCCTTTGTTGGCCTTGCTTTCTGCTGCCCAAAATTGAGCTGATGTTGACATAGTCCAATGTAATGCTATAAATGTACAGCTAGGTATTTGGCAAATATTATATGTAGAACAACCAATGGCTCTCACAATTGGATGCAGTGGCACACATTCCTTTTGAATCTTTGGTAACCCTAAAAAGCATGGTGGCAAGGCTTCTGTCCAGCAAAGGCAGTTGTGCACTTCAGGTAAGATTGACAAAGTGTTGATGAGGCGATTCGTTTTCTGTATTGTTTATTTATTTATTTATTTTGTCAAGCATGTATTAGATAACAGATATAAGTATAAACATGATTATGAATGCTTCCATCCATCTGCCAGTTAGCACCTTAAAGGCCGTACAGTACATTGTCCTTTAGTCTTGTGCCTCAGATCCATCTTCTCGCATCACAATTTGCAGTTCAGTCCCTGCAAACTGGGATGATGCAAACTGTTGATAGTGGTGTCAGAAGCGCCACAGATCAGATTGCCCCAGATTCGTGGCGCATCTGTTTTTATTTATTTTTAGAGACTTTATATGGCCACCTACTTTTTTTCAGTCACTCTAGGCGGTTTACAAAAAACCTCGGAGACAGCCTGATCCTATGCTAATTTATTCAGAAGCAAGCCGTCCACACGTTCAGTGCTTCTGCCGTTCATCCTTCCCCTTTTTTTGCCCACTCCTTTAGGTTCCCAACTGTTTGCAGCCACTACGTAGCCGTCCGGATTAAACCCTGCGTCTGTTGAAACCTCAAAGCGAACGAGCGCGGGGGAAACCCTCGTTAAAGATATGGACTTCTATCTCTTCCTTTCTTCTCCTGTTTAAAAGCTTTATTATACTAACCCGTCCCCCTTTTTATCCCGGAACCTCTGCTGCTCCTGCTCCGTTCCTAGTCGGAACGAAAGCCTGCCGGCCCTTAACATGGCGGCGCCCGTGAGCACGCCATGCAAGGTTCTTGCAGATGGAGAGCCCCCGGTTCTGCCAGGCGGGGCGGCGCCGTACGGAAATTTCCCCAACTACTCTTCCTTCCATCCGCCCGAGGGACGCGTCTCCCTCTTACCTGCGACTCTTTTGAGCGAGCTGTTCCCAAACCCGCGTGCGGGTCCCCTTTTGGGTCTGGATGTTGGATGCAATTCGGGGGTAAGAAAGAGAAGGAGCGGGAGGGGAGGTCTCGGTATCTTTGCATCTACTGCAGCTGCTTCCCCGTTGGTTTCTCCTTACTTGCAAATGGGCATTCAGCTCTTGCGTACGCAATCAATTACTTTCATATTACTCTGGTCATCATCATTGATCTCAGCGTCAATCTCTCGAAGTCCAGAGAACCCAACTGCAAAACGTATATGTATATTCGAAGAAATTACAAAGCATTTTTTGTAGGTCAGGTTTTCCCATCCTGGTATGTTCCAAATGTGTTGGATCGGCTCAACAATCCCCCAGCAATAATTGGTAAAGACGAGGGATGATTTGACATTATAGTTCAGCCACATTTCTAAATCCATATTTGGGTCACTTCAATGCTTATATAGACAGTATGATTTAGACTTTATATATATATAGATAGTCGGATTTCCTTTATGGGGTTAGCCAGTTAGCCAGGATGGACTCAGCCAGTGTCCTATTGAATCTGAGTTTCTGGATTCATGAACTATGGTTTGTCTGAACTTAGTTTAGGATCATAGAGGCGCAATTTCAGTTAGCCTAGGGGTGGGTACCTAGGAAAAGGTTAGAGCAAAAGTTGAATTTTTTTTATTTTATTTCCTCTCTTCAGGAACTCAGTGTCGCCCTCTATAAGCACCTCCTTGGCTTTCACCATCCCAACCCGGAGCATTCTGTGGATGGAAAGGACTTCCGCCTCCTCTGCTGTGACATTGATGCAAACCTGATTGAGAGAGCCAAACAAGGCAGCCCTTTCCCTGGTTCCATTTCCTACACCACTCTCGATATCATGGACCCCAGTGCAAGAGAAACTCTGCTGACCTCCTACTTGAACAAGTTTGGTCGCTGTTGTTTTGACATTTGCTTCTGCATGTCTGTAACTATGTGGATCCATCTGAATCATGGGGACAGTGGTCTGGTGAAATTCTTATCTTCCCTTGTGACTAAATGTACGTATTTACTTCTGGAACCGCAGCCATGGAAATGCTACCGTGCAGCTGCTCGGCGGCTGAGGAAGTTGGGCCGGAATGACTTTGACCATTTCCATTCGCTTACCATCAAAGGGAACATGGCTGAGAAGATAACTCAGATCTTGACGAGAGACTGTGCTATGGAGTTTGTGTGTTGCTTTGGAAGCACTAGCTGGGACAGGAGCCTCTTGCTGTTTAAATCAAAAGAGAAAAAACATTTGGGATAATTCAGGATTTGTATATTCTTGTTGAAGGGGTGTGATGGCTCGATGATGATGATGACATTAATGGCATGATGGCTTGTTGAGGTAGTGTGATGGTAACAGTGTTCCGTGCACTTTGGCATATAGCTATGCTGGCCATATGACCATGGAAAATGTCTTTGGACAACACTGGATTCCTCGGCCAAGAAATAGAGATGAGTACAGCCCCCTAGATTTGGACACCACTGGACAGGAAAACCTTTAACCTACATTCTGGCATTTAATCAAAAGAGAAAATGGCAGATTATTGAGAGAAGCAACTCTTTTGCCATGTTGTGATTAAACTGTAAGAATTAAATGGGGTCTTGAAAATCATACATTTTAATATCAGAAATTATTTTCCAAGTTTACCGATATACCTTGACTCTTGGTGTAGTCTCAAAATATTGGAGACGGATCCTGCACAGAGAATTCCCATTAGATGGGAACCAAGTTTAATGCTTTTGGTCCTCCAGCAACAGGAAAATAGATATGCTTGGTTTCAGTATCTCACAATTTTAATGATTTTTTTCTCATCATAGAAATTTGATTTCTGTTACTTCTGAAATAAAGCCTCATATCATTTTTGGCTTTTTCTTTTGGCTCTCTACTGGCCCTGTATTCCGTGATAAAATTTGTATTCTGACAATATAAATGGCAATGCTTTTTAGGGAGAACTGTTGAAGCATGTTCAATGTAGAACTGTTGAAGCATGCTTCAAGCTGGGAAGGGGGCTGAATGCTATTGATAAAACTTCCCTTCCTCCTTGGGTTCGAAGGCACATGATAGAATGAATGAATTTCAGTGTGGCAAACCAGATTCACACATTTCTTTGCTGGTATCCCAGACTCCGCTTTCATTTGCTTTCTTTTCAAAGCCACACAGAAGTGTGAAGTGGCAAGAGCCACAGGAAGAGCCTGCTTAATCCCTCAGAATAATTCTATAGAGGGAAATACTCTTGAGCAGAAAAAGAAGATAAAGAATATTCACATATTCTCCTGTTCAGCCTTCCACACAAACATCTCCCCCTTTGGGTGATTCTGAAATGCAGTAAGCAAATTCAAAACATGTACAATGATAGATTGTGCATAGCTGGCTATTCTCACATCACCGTGAATAGCTAGGGGAGTACCAAAGGTGCTTTTCAAAAGGCAACGGGACTTCCTTGATTTTTTTCCTTGAAAAACATTTCGCTTCTAATCCAAGAAGCTTCTTCAGTTTCAGTACTGAACAACCTGGATGATTTGAGAATCTCCATAGATATGCTAGGGGAGCAAAACCAGCGAAATGATTATATTGCTACAATCCTCATTGCTGTGTTTTATGTGTTTGCAATCTGGGGGTGGGGGTAGGTGGGTGTCTTCTGGATTCTGGACTCCTGCTTGAAAATAGGTGGCTAGGAGGGTCTTAGGGCAACTTTGTACTGTATTATCAGTTGTACCCATTTCTGAATCAGGAGGCTGTGCTCTCAGTTACTCATACTCTGGTCACCTCCCAAATGGGCTATACACTCTACACGGGGCTCCCCTTGAAGAGTATCCCAAAGCTTCAACTGGTGCAAAATGCGGAATGGGCAGTTATCTATACTCTTAAAACTGCACATGTTAAACTTCTCTTCTGTGTGCTGCATTGGTTGCCAGTTTACTTCCAGATTCAACGTGTTGGTTTTAACTTTTAAAGTCCTAGATAGCATGAGGCTGGGTTATTGGAGGGATTACTTCTCCCTGGTTCTATTTACCTGTCCCATCAGGTCTGATAGGATGGGCTTATCAGGCAGTAAAAGAGATGGAAGGAGAGTTGCACTTTTAGACTTGTAAGATTCTGTTAATGAAGTCTCACAATAAAGCAGATTTAGCCCATCTGGCTTGCGTTTCAAATCTTAGCTGCCTGGGAAGGCTGACAGCAAGCTTGAGGATCCCATGGAAATAGGGAGCCCAGGAAATAGCTATACAACAACTGCCCTGTTTGGAGACCATTTGAAGTTATGACAATGCTGAAAAAGAATTTTACAAATGGCCTACAACAGGTTGTAAGTGCATTGTACTCCTGTGATGTTTCACTTAATAACCATGTTGCTTGTCAGCGGAATTGTCAATCCGGATTGTGGTTGTTAAACAAAAACTATATTGCATGTATTGAAGGCACTCTTTTGTTGTTTTAGTTAGGTTTTAATGGTTTAATGGTTTTTAAATTTTTATTTTTAATGGTTCCATTTTTATTCTATGCCACCCTGAGTTACATTCATAAGATGGGTGGCTATATCAATTTGATAAATAATTTAATAACTTTAAATATACATACAAAACAGATTGAAGGGAATACAAGTAAGAGCTTTCTTATTTGGCTGACATAAAAAAAAAAGCTATGACAGCAACACCGATGTCCCTATTATTTCTATTTTTGCTTCTGGATTGGGTCATACTCCTCAGGCAGAACTGGCACACAATTTGAGACCCTCTTGAACTCACAATTCCTGCTTGAACTGATGGCAGGTCTTTTCTGCAACTCCATCTAATGCACTAGGTGCACTAATTCCTAGATTGAAAGGCTCTGCTTCACAGTCACTGGCTACCTGGACGATTGCAATGTGCTCTACATGGGGCTGCCCTTGAAGATTATTTAGCGATTTAGTTGAATGCAATGCTATGGGTAGTTAGATGCCTGTGTAACACTACTTCAGGAGCTACATTGGCTTCCTATCAGCTTCTGAGTGCAATTCATTTTACTGCTTATAAAGCCTTTGACAGCACAGAATTATTAGCAGGGCTACTAATCTCCAATTATGTCTGCCTCTCCCGCAGGATCCAACAGAGTAGATATGCTTCAGGTCTTTTCCACGAATCAGTGCCATCTATTGGGACGCAGGAGCATGCCTTCTCTGTCATAATACCTGCCCTTTGGAACAGCAATCTCTGCCATCACCCTTGTTCCACCGGGGTCTGAATGGGGTTTCCGTCATGCTTTAAAAGCTTGGCTTTCCCCACGAGAACTGGATTAGGATATTGCATCAACTCATCTAGAAAATAGTTTAGAATTCTGAACCTACTGTACTCTATCCTGAGCCTTGATTTATGCTGCGTGGTTGTGGTTTGTGCTTGTTGGTTAGCTTGATTTGTTTTTAATCCTTTGTTCACCAACCAGAGAGGTATTTGTGAGTGGTGGCCATGCAAAGAAATCCACAGGCACTCTGCAGTTAGTGACACAAGGGTAATCAAATGGCTACAAGTTACCCAAGTGCTTCTTTAAAAAACCCAGAAGTCTGATAGTATAGTATACAGAATAGAATAGAATAGAATAGAATAGAATAGAATAGAATAGAATAGAATAGAATAGAATAGAATAGAAT
>JANHFT010005098.1:588369-603811 GCA_032467955.1 Pseudoxenodon macrops
TGGCTGCGGCTGTTTTGGGGAGGGCTTATTTTCAGGGGACGACTTATTTTAGTGCATGCGCTCAAAAGCCTACTTGGGTTTATTATCCGGGGAGGTCTTATTTTCAGGGAAACAGGGTACATCTAACTATAGTATGCCGGGGTGGGTGGGTGGGTGGGTGTAATACCATAAGCAGAGGCCAAGTTGTAGACTTGGCTATGCTTGTCCTAATGGATTTGTCAGCATTCTTTGGCGGCTCCCATCTTCTTCACTGGATGGAGCTGTAGGTATAATAATACAGGTGTGCAAATGGTTGAGGCAACTTAGCAGCTTTCCTTCAACATCTTCTCACCCTTTGCAGGCCCTTAGGAAGGGTGTTCTGTGCAGGTGCAAAAGACGTCTCCCTCATGGTGACACAGACATACCAGTCTGAGCTGCTTTGTGATTGTTCTTTGTCAGTGAGGCCCTGTGATTCCATACATCAGGCACCACGAAGCTGTGGTTGAGGTGATGCATCAAATCGGTTTGCTAAAGATATTTACACCTGCAACAGTGATTTGATAGGAGAGCAGGACCAGGCAGGCATACAGGGCTGAGGTATTTTCATTAAGCTTTGTGGTTCACCTACAAGTTGTTTGGAGAAGTCTGGAATCCCAGCTAATATTCTTTAAGAAACACAGTTTTAAGGTACCTAAATGCATAAAAACCACTTTCTCAAAATTCTACCCTGTTGCCACAATATTGTGTCACATTTTACTTTTACCCAGAAAATAGATGATACTGTAGATGAAATAACAGGATGTTGTGGTTAAGAAAAGGCTTGATTCTAAGTGATTGAGGTCTCCAGAGGAAAATTATATTTGGACTCATTAGCTATCATCCTTTACTTTCTCCCCTATTAGTAAATAATTGTCAACTAGTTCTGTTGGGGAGAGGGATTAAAGTGTTAGATGTAGTTCGGTATTGAAATGAAGGCTTCTCCCACATGACTTGACTGAAATTGGTGGGTTTGACCAGTAGTAGTTGGAATATTCAGGATGAGATACTCTGCAATCTTCTGCCTTTTATTAACAGAAGCATTTAGCAATACATAGTAAACAAGACATACACTGCAAATAAATAAGGAAACGTTTATTTAGAACTTGCTGGAGGAAAAGAGGATTTTATTCTTTTTAACTTTTGTTGTAGGCTGGAAACAGATTCTTTAGAGACTCTGATCCTCTAAACCCAATGCAAACTACATGGATGCCAATGAAATGCTGGTGTCCTATTTAACAGGCAGTATTGTATAACTGGGCGTGTGGTTGTGTAGCGCCTTTATGTGGGTGATATTAAAAATATCATGAAATTTTCTCCCCAGGTTCAGACATGCTTCTTTAGTGACTAATGCCATCAAATAGTGTGAACATACATAGGAACTATGTACTTATGAAACTTTCCAGAAATATTTCCATTCAAGTAAGAAAACGTACCTGCTGCACGCCTTTCAAAATTTGGGTGGCCACAGAGCTAATAGCCAGATTAAAAAAATGCAAATTCTAGTTGATGAAGGAAATAATGATTGTGAAGGGGGAAGGGAAAAGACATTTTTAAAAATGCCTAATTTAAACAACTTCAAGTAGGTGGGCCTATCTTTCTTCCTTTGGAAGCTCCGTTGCAAAAAGATGACAGCCCAACCCTCTGCGTATGTCTACGTAGAAGTAAACCCCATTAAATTTCATTGTGCTTAATCCTCAAGGGACAAGATTGCATGAATCAACCAGGATTTTATTCAGCTATGCACTGATTTACGAGGGTTGAACCAAGCTGAAATGAGTCAGTTGAGTGTAACTTGCTTATTTGAATGAAATCAAATGTTCAGTTTGATTTTGCTTGAGTAAAAAACCCACCAAAACTTTGAATATATTTCAAAGCACCTGATTCACTTCAATAGGTGAAGTCAATTTTGGAGTTCAGTTCTGAAAAAAATATTTGAAGGAGTGATTAATCCAAGGTTTAGAGCATGCATGCCTACTCAGAAGTAAATCAAATTAGAATAGAATTTGAACGCTGAACTTAATTTGAATAGTGTATCAAATCCAATAATTCCTTTGGGACATTTAGACTCATGAAAGTGCCATACACCTGTATGAAAGCTCATTTAATCTTAAAATTGTATCAAAGGCAACTCTGAAGTGATTTGACAAATTAGAGCAATTTAGAAGACTCTTTTGAATTGCATTCAAGTTAACATCTCCAAAATTTACATTTGTTGAGCCCTAGATTGTATGGAATTTGAACCACAGTTTCCTTGAGCACGTGAGGAAAGAAACCAACAAAATGAAGTATTTTGGGAAAGGAGCAGTAATGTCTCCTTTGTTTCCTTTTTTAAGCCACTACTCTGAGGACACCATTTTGTGTGTGTATGTCTGGGATCCTCTGAAACTTTTCTGCCTACTCTTGATCAGATGTAGCTCCCATGATCACCATTATCACGTATCAAATAATGGAAGAATATTACTTGAATGTATGTTTCCCAAAATCATATAATAGGCAAACTTAATAATGCATGTTTCTTACATTAACACAGACAATTTTGTCCAGAAAATTAACTTGGTTTTGCCACTTATATATTTAGAACTTTTCCTGGCAAGGAAATGATCACCAATTGTTCAGTTTTCTTGAAGACCCAGCTAGAACTATCTCCATCTCCATTTCAATTCATAGTGGTGGATCAAACAGGCCTCAAGGTAACACCTGGGTCTTTATGCCTGCAAAACCCAGAGCAGAAGGCTTTCAACAGGGATGAATCATAAGCTTTGAAACCCTGTGTTTTGTCACTAGGACTGTAGGTCTTTTCTATTTACTCTGGAAAGCCTTTGTTTTTTGTTACAGTGTTTATTGGGAGACAGCAGAGGGGAAATGATTTATTTGCCCTAGAATTGGCAGGATCCCAATCTCCTCCCTGGCCTATTTCCCCAGCTTTCGCAGGCAGCTCCCTGCCCAAGGATTCTTCAGTTCTGAGATGATTCCTTTTGCGTTACTTTCTCCGCCCCTTCCCAAAACCCTGAATCAGAGGGTGTGATTACCAGGTTCACAAATACTCACAGGCCTCAGCAAGAAGTGAGGAGGTGCTTTTCCATTGCTGCCCTACAGACGTAGCCCGATCCTGGCCTCATGCCATCAGTCCATGCCAGACAACATAGCTAACTTGAAGTACCACACGTTTGTTCCAGTCATTTCCATACATTGCATGGTTTCAATTAATCAGTCCCAGCCTTATTTCCATAGCCAGCAATGGAAACCCAATTGGGGTCCTGGTTTTCCTTTCCTCTCATACAGGGCTGCTATGCTTGATAGCAAATCTGAGCTCATCCGGATTTTTATATTCCAGATTCCAGTAGGCTAACCAAGTAATTGGACTCATTATTGTATTTTGCCTTCAGTCTGCCCTTCTTCTTGATTTATGGAGTGCAACATCTGTCTGGGGTCTTTGCTCTTATATTTGAAGGGAGGAGAAAAAGAGAGAGAAAACAAAATTGATGTGTTGGTTCTGTGTTAAGTGATTTAAGGCTTAAGTATGGTCCAAGGACCTTGGAGGTCCCTGAAACCAGGAGTGGGTTGTAAATCGTTTTGTTGCCGGTTCACTCAGGGTTGCGCCTTGTGCGCATGCGCAGAAGCAAAATTCAAAATGGCGGCATTCACAGAGACACTGAAGGAACTGTCTCCATGAGGTCATTGCCGAGTTACTAATGGTTCTATAGAACCGGTTAGAACTGGTAGGAACCTACCTCTGGGAGTCTGCAAAGTCAAACAAATATTTTTAAATAGCTCAGTTTTAATAGATACAACCAAAACCCTGCACTTTGTGTCCTCGCTAATTTTTAAGCATATAAAGCAGTCCGGAGAACCAAAATGTTTGAAAGCCACTGATACAGAGTAACGCAAATCAAAAAGACGTGCAGTATGTAAGCTGCAATTTTGAAATTCAATTCTTGTCCTTTTTTAGATTTACGTTTTTAAGTGTTTGCTTGGAGAAATCGGTTATTTTAACTTATTGTTTAGGTGGAACTTTAAGAAGAAAGTTGCAATATCAGGTTCTCAGGGAAAAGAAGTATTGGATTGAGAAAGAAGACTGAGCCACAGAAAACTATTGAGTAATTTGGTGTCCGTTGCTCATTCTCAGCTCAACGTATTTTACGGTTGGTTGTTGTGGGGCAAAACTAGAAAAGTCGGGCAATGTGTATGCTGCCCCGAACTCATGGAAGAAAGACAGACTATATCCTAAGAAATAAACAAATATCTACAATCTGGACATACTGGATTTCTGCACTCATTTTCAATATACTTGCACATTCATGTAACTATATAAAAGCATATATCTGCTTTAAATTAGGTTCTGTATTCCTTTGTTCAATGACTTTAAACATCCATTGACCACATGGTGGTGCTATTGTCCTAATGCATCCTAACTTTGGCAAAGGAGTATTTGATTAAAACATCCTTGTGAGAACAGGCGGTGCCATCTGCTTTATTACTGTACCAAGAGAAACGAAACTTAGATGTGCTGTGGGAGAGCCTTGATTAGGAGCAGTTAGTTATCAGTACTAAACCTACAGTGACCCAATATAAGTAGTCCTCCACCTACAACCACAATCAGGACCACAATTTATGTTGCTAAGCAAGGCAGTTGTTAAATGAATCATGCCTGATTTTGCAACCTTTTTTGCTACGGTTGTGAAATGAATCACACAGTCATTAAGCAAATCCAGCTTCCCCCATTGACTTTGCTTGTTAGAAGCCAGCTGGGAAGATCGCAAAGGGCAAATCAGATGATCCTGGGAGACTGCAACCATTGTAAATTCATGTTGAATACCAAGTGCTAAATTTTGATCATGTGACTGTGGAAATGCTGTAAGTATGAGGACCACTTGTGACTCACTTTTTTCAGTGCTATTGTAACTTTGAACGGTCACTAAACAAATAGTTGTAAGCAGAGGTGGGTTCTGAATTTTCTTTTTGCTGGTTTGCTCAGGGTTGCGCCTCAAGCCCGCGGGCGGCAATAAAAAAATAGCTTCTGCGCATGCAGAAGTCCAAAATGTCAGCGCCCATGGAGACACCGAAGGAACAGGCTCTGTGACGTCATCGCGAAGTTACTACCTACTCTATAGAACCGGATAGAACCAGATAGAACCAGTAGGAACCCACGTCTGGTTGTAAGCCGAGGACTACCTGTATTATAAAAAGAAAAATAAATGACCTGCAACTTTAAAAATACACAAGAAAAGAAATTTAAAGAGGTTGGTGTTTTTTCCCCCCCTGCCACATGAAAAGCTGCATTTGTTAAAATGTCCTCATTATCTCATTGGTAATGCTGGCCTATCTAGGCAAAAAGCTTGTCTCCTCTTTTTTTTGTTCGTTTGGGCTTCCAAGATGAGCAGGTCACTCTTTTAAATGACATACAGATTCCTTTGGGCTCTATGGTACTTCATATGCATCTTTTGTGTGAAATTATCCTATCACAAGGAAGAGATATAACAAAACACCAAAATAGGCAATGCCTGTGTTACTCAGACATTTAGGGTTACAATATACATTACAACTGCAGGCAGCCGGCAGTTCGATTCTCAATGGCTCAATCCTTCCAAGGTCAATAAAATGGGAACCCAGATTGTTGGGGGCAATATGCTGATTGTGTAAACCGCTTAGAGAGGGCTCTAAAGCACTGTAAAGCGGTATATAAGTCTAAGTGCTATTGCTAATGACCATGGTAGCTGGGGCTGAGGGAAACTGGCATTTCAAACCTCTGGAGGTCATGTTGATATAAGTGATATCTCATCTCATGGATATTATGTGCCCACAAATGCAGTCAAAACACTACATATTCAATGACAAAAAGCCTCCCTTATTTTCCCCCTAACCCTAATTTCCCCCTTCCTTCCCCCCTTCCTCCATTTCTTAATCTCTCTGTCTCTCTCTTTCCAGATGTTGACACCCTAAAATTCATGATCTAATTGAAATCTTCAGAGTTGATAAGGATCAATCTTGGCACCAGAATGAGAAATTACTGGCTGTTCTTAAATTCCTACTTATATTCATTCAGAATCATGCCAAGCACAGTTAAGATTGCCTGTTGGGCAAATATATCTTTCAATTTGCGTTATGCTTGTATGTATGCATATGTGTGTGTGTGTGTGTGTGTGTGTTTGTGTATGTATACGTGCACGTATCTAACTCAGCCATGTTATGAAGATACTAAACAGTGTGTTATAGATAAAAAGATTTCAAATTAGCCTTCATGATAGCCAGTGGATAAATTTGGTCCCACAAGCTTCGATTTTGTCTTCCTGTCATAAATTTAATCAAGGATTGAGGCAACTCACACATTTCTTATTTGGAAATAGGAAAAACACATTTCAAAACTAACCATTTCAGAATCATTGTGCTGTTGGCTAAGAAGTGAAACTAGTCACTGGAAATTTTGGCTGGATAATTTTTTATTTAGGATCTAATATGGTCAAAGATTCCCAGTCTCCTAGCAATCTTCCCAATTGCAATCAAAGACCAATCAAAGTCATTATGCTTTTTTAAAACCATTTCTCCTTAGTAAACATCTTGTAAGAAAAAAGGTAGAAACCATGTTTCTAAGTAGGGTTGTGTAGAAATCTGGATGTGAAGAATAGTATGATTCAGAGCGTGTCTGGTGTACATTACAGAGGTAGAGGTGCAAGCCCACTAGGGTTCGGATACAACTGCTTCAAAATGTTCATTTCACCCTTCAAAATCCAGATCTTTAAACAAAATCCTCTTACAAATACAGATGATGATGGTTAAATCCAGAGGTGGGTTCTGAATTTCCCTACTGCCGGTTCGGTCAGGGTCACGCCTTGAGCGCACGGGCAGCAGTCAAAAACTAGCTTCCGCGCATGCACAGAAACAAAATCCAAGATGGCGGCGCCCACGAACCCACCAACAGAACTGGCTCCGTGACATCACCACGGAGTTACTATCTACTCTATAGAACCAGATAGAACCGGTAGGAACCCACCTCTGGTTAGATCCCTCATAAAATGTATGTTCCAGACAAAGTGTTGGCATAACCCTCTCATATGACTGAGAGTGAGTGAGATGAGTGTTTTCCAAATTCTCTCTCTCTATCTCTCTCTCTCCCTCCTTCCGTCCCTCTCTCATCTCCTCTGGACAAATCCTTTGTTGCATAGAAATTTGAGAGATGAGCCCAAAATATTCAAAGCAGGAAATGGTGAAAGGCTATAAAAGATGCTTTCAAGTAGGCAAGGGATGAAACATGGCATCTGACTGCATTTTTTTAAAGCAGCCATATTTTTTCTTGGAACAATATTACAGCTAATAGCACTGTTCAGCTGCAATGTTTAAAACTGAGCCCAATGTTTACATGTTATTTCATTTCAATGTCTCCATGTATGCTGGGGTTCTCACACAAAAAGTGTTGACTATGACCATTGTTTCTATTCAGTAATTTATCACATGGCTGCTAAGATTTTCTCCTCTTTCAGTGCATAGAATTCAAAACACTGATTGCCATTGGGACGAGCAGTTTGGGAGTAGTGACTGAATCCATGCTGTTTCCTGGGCATGCAGAAGCTGCCATAGCTGTCTTCTGGAATCGCCTTCTTGATGAAAATAAATACATTTCTCACATTAGCCAACAAGCCTGCAAATTCCAGGGAGTGCTCCAAAAATCTCAACCAAGGCTAACCCTGCTTAATTTTTGAAATCAGCCAAGATCACTTAGGTTCTATAGGAAATGGCCACCGAATTACTTAAAATGATGTTGTTTTGGACCATGAGAGGACTTCAAGCAGTTGTGACTGCAGTGTTGACAAATGTCATCAATTTTCAGGGTATCATTGGTTTCCCCCACCAATAGGGGAGTTATTCAGTTTTTATACTGCTGTGAAAAACCTGGGAAAATCTTCACTCATGGAGTGTTTGAGCAATACGCAATACAGTTTCTGAATTAACCCCATTTTTTGTGTTCTCTCAAGGTAGTGAACCACAAGCAGATTCCACAAGCTGTTTTGAGGGGATTCTAAGTCCCCCCAAGAAACATACATGTTACTTAAACTTAAATCTGGACAAGTTTTGCGTGTTATATAAATGCAGCCAATAGATTTTTAATTGGTCTGATTAATCCAGGCTTTGCTGAGTTTCAGAGTGAAGAGAAATCCTATGATGACCAGTTCCATCCCTTAGTTGAAAGGCAAGCCCTGTGCTTAGGGGTGGCTCTGACTCGCACTCCACCACTGCTAAGCTTGTGCACTGCTGCCAATACACCTGGTGAGCTGAAAGCAATTTCTTGAAAGAAAGAAAAAACAAACAAACAGAAGGACTCCTGGCAGATATTCCGAGTTCTTAGTTAAGGGCTGGAACGTTTGCATTCCTTTCCTGATAGGCCAGTCAATCCTGAGGAGACCAAGAGATAACCTTATATGGTAAATGAGAATGCTTGCTTTACTTGCCACACCTTCGTAAGAGACTGAACTTGTCGGAGAAAAATACATTGAACTTCAGGTGGATGAAGTCCCTTCCTTCCTTCCTTCCTTCCTTCCTTCCTTCCTTCCTTCCTTCCTTCCTTCCTTCCTTCCTTCCTTCATTCCTTCCTTCCTTCCTTCCTTCCTTCCTTCCTTCCTTCCTTCCTTCCTTCCTTCCTTCCTTTCTATCCTACCTTTATTATTGAACAGATCCAACACAACTTCCTCTCCTCCTATTTTTCCCACAACAGCAACCTGTGAAGTGACTGGGACCGAAAGAAAGTAACTGGCCCAAGGTCACCTGGCTGATTTTCATGGTTTAGGTGGCACTTAAACTCACCATCTCTGGATTTCTAGCCTATTGCCTTAATAGACCAACCTGGCTAAACCACTAGCTCTAACTTAATTACTAAACCAAATATACTATTATATTTACAACCATAGGATAAAATAATATCCTGCCAAAATAAGAACAAAAAACAATAAATCAGAAACAGAAAACTGGCAGCACAACGAAACTTCTCCAATGTAACCCACAACACTTATCCTCCAACTCTGGTTTCACCCCATTCCCACACTTCAGAAAGCCAGTTCTTTAGTGTTTTCAAGAAGGTTAAAAGGATGAGGGCCTGTTGAACCTCAAGAGGAGAAATGCCTATGGAGCAAAGACTGCCACAGAAAAGGAATACTTCCTTGGACTTTTTTGTCATCAAGGAAATTTTGCTTTGATGTCATCTTAAGTAGGGTTTATCAGATTCAAGAAATGGGGTATGAGATCTAATTATCAGTGGGTAATTTACAGACAGTCGTCTACTTACTATCATAACTGGGACCAAAATTTGCCTTGATGGCAAAATGTAAGGGAAGGGACCTGCAGTGGATTTTTAAAAGTATTTGAGGGAAAAGCATAACAATGAAAAGGACATGATTGATTGGTCATTGTCAAAAGTAATCTTATCAAGTTTTAAAGTTAGAATGAATACTGTCTCTAGGACAATTAGTTAATGTATGTGCTTGTTCAGTTTCATC
This sequence comes from Pseudoxenodon macrops, assembly GCA_032467955.1. Taxonomy (NCBI): domain Eukaryota; kingdom Metazoa; phylum Chordata; class Lepidosauria; order Squamata; family Pseudoxenodontidae; genus Pseudoxenodon; species Pseudoxenodon macrops. Next base: position 597,870 of record JANHFT010005098.1, read on the forward strand.
TTCCTATGTTAAAAATTTCTCTTTCTACATGCCATTATCAAAGCACAGCGTAATTGGAGAAAATGGACTGCTTTAGAAAAATGGTACAAAGTTTGCATATACAAAGTAGAGCTTTATATATAAATCATACTGTTTCTTCTGTGTAGGCTGTTCAGTTATTGCAGTCCCTATTATTGTATATAAAATTTAAAAGTTGAAATTATGTAAATGAGATTGCATTTATAGTTAAATATTTTATATCTTTTGTGAGACTTCAGTTAGATTATGAATAGGCAACATGTGGCCTTCAGATGTTGGATTCCAATTTCTATTATCCCCAGTTGCTATGCAGTATGGGATTGAGGTGAATTACAGTTCTATACGCCTGCCCTTTCAGTCCCTTCATATCTGAATGGTTTCCTAATGACATCCTATAGCCTACATACATTTAGAATAGCTTGGTAACTGAATGGGGAATTCTGGGAGTTGAAGTCCACACATCTTACAATTCCCAAGGTTGAGAAAAACTCGTTTAGAGAATGTAACCAGATTTAAGTCGTGTCTCTGCAAATGGGAAAGGTCATGTTTATGGAACAGGATGTGATTTGAGGCAATGTCTTTATTATATTCTCCTAAACTATTTCCCCATCCCGTGCCACCTATTACAAACTCCCTCAGTCTCCTAAATGACAGTTGAAAAAGAACAAAATTAAATGAAAACTGTTTCTTCTTTTCCTCCCACGTGTATCATCCTCCATTTGCACAATCCCTGTGGCCTAGCAGGATGGACGGATGAGAATACCAGTTTGAATTGATTGTGGAAACCTAAATTGCTAACCTATGCAAGGCTGAGTTGAAACCCTTTTTATGTGAGTTAGCTGACTCACTCTGTACCGTAGCTGAGTATATCTGATAATTTTACTTGATCGCTTACTGGTCTTGTGAACACTATTTAAACTGATCAGAAGTTAGAATGTGTATTCATAAGCGAGACACAAGGAATTTGAGATTCAAAATGTGGAAAGAATGCAAAAAGGGATTCAGTCAGCACTGCTTGAAGAGTTCTCATTCAAATAAATTCAGAGTATTGAAGTTCAGATTACCTTTAATCTGCATGGCTAAAATAGAATAAGGGATTCTTCCTAGCTTTTCAATAATACCTTGTGAAAACTGAGCCTCTTTTCAAATGTTCAGAAATCAAAATGGCTATTTTTAAAGAAAGCCTCAGAGAACCCTGTCTTTTATCTTGAACTGTAGACATTTGCAAGAAAGAACTCTGAAACACCACTAACACCCTTTTGTCCACTGAGACATATAAGCTTCTAGACAGAAGATTGTTGCATGCTTGCCTATAGAGCTCTCTGCTTAGCATAACCTCTTTGATGCCTTTAATTGAAAATGCAAAAACAGTCATATTCAACTTTATGTGAAACTTGAACTATTGTTTTATTATTCTGTTGTTTCCAATTTGATGGCAGATTTTTTTTTTTGAACACATGACATTGTTGGCCTCTTTTCAAAGGGATTCCTTGCTAGGCTGTATGCTATAATAAACTTTATTGTAATCCTATCACATGTATTATGCAGTGTTCATATGATACTCTTTTTAGTTAATAGTGCTTCTTTTGGCCCTGTGAATTGAAATAATATTATCTTAATGTATTTGTAAGGAGAAAAGAAAAAATGGAAAGTATATTGTGTCTAGTAATTGAAAATATATAATATACAATCAAAGGATAAATCATCTCTAGAGTTTTGAAAATACAAAGCTAGTACGGTGTTTTTACTGTTATGCTGTTGGGCAGTAGGTGGCAAACTTCACTTTTCCATTTCCTTGTATTTATTTTCAAACTACAGATAGCCAGAATTTCAAGAGGCTTATTTGAGTTCTCTGCAAGATGTCATTTCTTGGCAAAAAGAATTTTGATTGACCTCTTTTTTGCTCAACTGGAATTTTGAGTAGATAGGTTTTTCCTACTTCCAGAGGGTAAAATAAATGTGAATAAATGCATAAATTATTGTTTCTAGACTGGATTTAACAAAAATATTATTAATGACTGCTAGCTGCAGTTCGGCAGTTCAAGTCTCACTGACTCAAGGTTGACTCAGCCTTTCATCCTTCTGAGGTGGGTAAAATGAGGAGCCAGATTGTTGGGGTCAATATGCTGACTCTGTAAACCGCTTAGAGAGGGCTGTAAAAGCACTATAAAGCATCATATAAGTCTAAGTGCTATTGCTAATGTAGCCAGTACATTGCAAATGAGTAAGTATCTGCCAAATACCATTCTATTTAATTTGTGTCATGGGGCTGCGTCATATACCCTGTTTCCCTGAAAATAAGACCTCTTCGGATAATAAGCCCAATCAAGCTTTTGAGCACATGCGTTAAAATAAGCCGTCCCCTGAAAATAAGCCCTCGCTGAAACACAGCAGCAGCCCTGAGGTGACCACGCTCTCTGCCTCCTGCAGCCCAAAAATAATAAGACCTCCCCAAAAATAAGGTCAAGCGCTTATTTTGGGGTCAAAAGAAAATAAGACCCTGTCTTATTTTCAGGGAAATATGGTACATCTTCCCTAGTTGTGAGGGTATCCTATGAAAAATCAGTTCCCAGTTTATCACATCTCACTTGCCACAAACAAAATACCGGTACTTGTCTGAAGGAAATGAAAAGAAAGAAATACCAGCTTAAATCCTTTACTAAGGAAAAATACCAGTTACAAGGAAAGATGGCACTTGTGAATATCACTTCTCTGTGGGACAGTTCGGTGAGCAAATCTGATTGTAAATCTATGAATTGGTCTGAGAAGGTTTCTTCCATGTCATTCATAAATGCCCATAGCAGGTGTAGTATTGCTCTAAGAAGAATGGACCGAAAAGAATATGTCTGCAAGGTTCTATCCTAGAATGTAGGATTGATTTTCCTTGGGGAAATGCTGCCCAGGAAACAATCAGTCAAGAGAGGCAGGAGCTCATAGTCACTTAATGGCCAGAGAAAGGAACTTAGGAAATACCCATCTTAATGAATCAATAAGTTAAAAGTGGAAGTGAGAGGTTTGTGCCTTCAGACTTGCAAGATTCTGTCATTGTAGCCTTACCGTAAAGTAGAATTAGTTCAGCCTGTCACATTTTCTGTGGCTTATCTGGGAGAGTGACAAGGCACATGATCAAGGTCAATGCTTCTATATTGAAAGGGGATGGCACATTTTTTGTGCTATTTTGAACTGTAGAAGAGATGAAAACTATAATAAAAGTTCTCAGTACTCTCACCTGCACCCCTTTGGTTCCTCGCCCTCATAAATATTAATGTGACCCCTTAGTCGTAAGAAGCTTATGTATCCCTGATTAGCCAAGAGTTACTCTGGCATGTTTTACAGGGTACCCAATTGGTTTCTAAGAAGTTGGAGTAATATGTTGAGCTGTAAATGACATATCAAAGAATTCTTCCCTACTAAATGATTGTGTCCTGCAGCTGACTGAGATCATTAGCAAAGTGGCTTCTCATAAGCTTGCCTTCTAATCTTTGACAGGTGGGGTGCTGGAGATATGTGGTATGCCCCAAATATGGCTTGTTCGATTGGTGTCATCCTTGTATATTTCTGCTTCTGAGAAAAGTTTCATTTGACCTTTAAGCAGCTGATTATTTCATTTGTTCTGGACGAAAAGTTTATCCTGATGCCCTACTTAGCATGGTGTCAGGCTCTAGGCTGCAGAGATCTTCTTCTTTTTTTTTTGGGAGACTTTACACACGGCACTTTTTCCATTCCTGAATCCCTGCAAATTCTTTTGAAGCCAACTAATGCCGTCATCTTTACAACTGTAGATCTTGGAAAGCAAGAAAAAGGCAAAGAATGAGCCAAAGCCTGAAGCGATTATTGTCAAAAGAATAGCTTGAAAACCACCAAGCCACCCTTCCTTAGTTGCATTTAAAAACCTATTTTTACCTGTGATGGTGAAAGGCAGCATGCTGTAGGTACTTATGCAGTCAGATGTTCTTCTCAGCAGCTGTAACCATAGTGACACATTGAAGTGGCTGGAATTGGGAGGGAGGAGTCTAAATTCTAAAGTAGGCTTACAGACAGACACCAGGGTCACAATAGTAAAAGTTGCCTTAGAAAAGAAGAGGTGGTTCTGAAAGAACAAAAATCCCATCATCCTCAGCCATGCATAAAACAGAGCCACTTGGGGGAAAAAACCATTTCCAATCGACAGCATGGCGCTCTTTGCAGCTGGATGATTGCCATCAAAGAAAAGGGGTGGGAGGCAGAATTCTTGTCAATTTTCCCTCAGCTTCTTTCCCCTGTCTATCACCAAGGGAACAGATGCAAGAATCTGCAAAGAGACCAAACAGTCCGACTTAAACCCTGTTGCATTTGAAAGCGAAACCAGCAGGATATAGTGCCTGATGATATGCAAACATGATCTAAACAGTTCCTGTGAAGTATGACCTGTGAAACTGCCAAGGCACCTTTCCCCTTTAAGGACCAGTGCATCCAATGCTACGTAGGTGAATTGAAAGTGTAAAGTTGGGTGGGAAGAGAAACAGTGTGAAAGCTCTGCAGGGCCTCATTGCTGCAAATGGAAACACTTTTATTTTTAGTTATTGCAGAAATTCATTCATTCAGTTGAACACAGATCATGAGAACAGAGGGTTCTAGAGACCATTCTGGAATAATACAAATAAGCCTGTGTAGAAACCACTCTTAGTTTCCCCTTTGATTAATTCATTGATTTTATGTTACTCACTTGTTGATCAAAAGGTGGAATGAAATTTAAAGCAAGCTTTTAAAACATTCTTGATATCTAAGAAATAGTTTTGTAAAGAGAAAGCTACACAACGAAAGAAAAAGCTGTAGTATTCAGCTGTTTCTTTTCATACAACCCCGGCAATATTTTCTTTTCTTTGGATTTTTCTGGGCAAATATTTTATTTTCTTTGGATGAAAATATTTAGCACCGTATAGAATCATATTTCTTTTCTGTTTCCCTAACCCATCCATTCATCTTTTGTTTGTGTCATGTACATAGCTGTTTCCCTTGCAAATGTGCCTTTTTTTGCTTCAGATTCCACTTAGTACTCCCCCTTCTCTGCTTCAGTCCAGTCCAGTCCAATTCCTAACTCTTGCTTTGTATATAGCAACTGTCCCCCAATTTAATAGTATTTGCAGAAATGTTGGCAAATCTGGCCAAGAGCAACACACATATACCCTACAAGGGACACCAACCACACAAGCCTAAAGCCTAGGAGAATAAAAAAGAGTTATATTCAGTAGTGAATTTCATTTGAGATACAGTAAATAGCAATATATAAAGATAGGAATGTTAATTTCCCATTAGACAGAACAAGGGGAAATTTCTAAAGTCACTTGGATAGCCATCTAAAAGACAAAGAACTCTATTCCTGAGGCTTCGGTTATACCTGTGAATACCTGGGAGGACATTTGACTGAATGCATGGAGGTGAAACAGAGCTGTGAATTTGAAACCTTTTTATTCACTTGGGCAGGCCAAGGATTAGATGATGGACAGCTGTCATAAATTATTTCTTCCTACTAGAACTATGGCATTAAAAAAGGTCTTACCTGGCATTTTCAGTGTGACTTACAGAGAAGAAAATATGAAAATATGAATATGAAGAAAATACGACTTCAGCAACAAAGTGGTCAATGCCTGGAACATACTACCTGACTTTGTGGTTTCTTCCCCTAACCCCCAAAACTTTAACCTTAGACTGTCTACTGTTGACCTCACCCCATTCCTAATAGGTCTGTAAGGGGGGTGCATAAGCGCACCAATGTGCCTACCGTCCCTGTCCTAATGTTCCTTTTTATTCGTATTCATTTCATGTTCAAAATCATGTTTATATTTTTATCTGTTATCTTATATATGCACAAACAAACAAACAAACAAACAAACAAACAAACAAATAAATAAATAAATAAATAAATAAATAAATAAATAAATAAA
>JANHFT010005098.1:607723-617809 GCA_032467955.1 Pseudoxenodon macrops
GAATTCTTTATTGGCCAAGTGTGATTGGACACACAAGGAATTTGTCTTTGGTGCATAGGCTCTCAGTGTACATAAAAGGACAAGATACATTTGTCAAGAATCATACGGTGATAAGGTGATAATGATAAAGTGCAACACCTAGTTTGTTGGTGTTATCAGCCTCCAATGAAGTGTGCAAGCTCAGATGAGTGGTTGGGGAGAGAAAATTGGGACACATTACTCCAACCTGAATGCCAAGAATTCGAGAGGAATAAATGACACACAAAAAAAATGTGGTTATTTTTTCACCGTTTCCTTTTTAAATAGCTTAGGACTTTATTTAGCACAGCCACATTTTAATACAATACACATACATACACAACAAAGATATTGCATTCCATGCCATCCAATGAGTTCGATTCTCACTGAATGGATATTCGAGCCACAGAAAGTGAGCAAAAACACTGCTATGGGTACAGAAACAGAGTTTGGTCTTGTTCAAGTTATAGTATCCAGTTATTGTGAAGACTTTTGAGTTTCCTGTCTGATAATTGCAGAGAAACCACCCCCATAGATCAGATGACAATGTAAGTAACAATGCAGATAATGTCTTACAAATGACTCAGTGCTTGTTTCTTTTGTCACTTAGGAACAGCAACACAAAGGCAGTGAAAATTATAATCCTAATACTTCCTACCAAGGGGAGAGGACTCTCAGTGGTAGAGTCCAGCTTGTTCACCTCCCTGCAATAGCATCATACACTAGCTTGTAAAAGAACCCCATGCATAAGGTCAATAAATAACAGGTAGTCCTCAATGTACAAACACCATCGACCTCCAAATTTCCGTTGCTAAGTGAGATAGTTGTTAAGTGAGTTTTGTCCCATTTTATGACCTTTCTTGCTATGGTTCTTAAGTCAATCACTGCAGTTGTTAAGTTAGTAACATGGTTGATAAGTGAATCTGGCTTTCTCATTGTCTTTTGCTTATCACGAGGTCGCAAACGGGGATCACCAGACCCCGGGACACTGCAACCGTCATAAATGTGAGTCAGTTGCAAGCATCTGAATTGTGATCATGCGGCCATGGGGATGCTGCAACGGTCGTTAAGTGTGAAAAAACCGCACTTTTTTTCAGTGCCGTTGTAACTTTGAATGGTCACTAAATGAACTGTTGTAAGTGGAGGATTTTTTTTTGATGAAAATGGGGAGAGGAGAAAGATGTGGAAGACTGACAAAACCTCTCAGCGAACGGAGCCCTGAATGGAATCATGCCCATCCTCATAATAACCATATTTTTGCAATGGTGAGAATGGCCCTAAAATATCAGATGTTATTCCACAACCGGAAGGGTTTATTAACAGAAAAGCTCATTGTTTAGAGGTGCCCTTGATTGTTATGTGGATGAAGACCTAGTTAACATTTTATTTTAATAAAATCAGTCACCTGTGCATCTCTAGCATTTAAATAACAGTAGCATGAAAGTCTGATCCCAATGCATAGAAATGCTAGCTATAACAGGCTTTCATTTTAATGCAAGAAGGAAAGCATTATGTTTCAGGAAGACCAAAATAATTGCTACAAATATATTCTCTCGCCAAATACCAAAACTATACCCAGACAATAATGTCCGATTTTTCATTTACTACTTCCTTGTTAGCACAATATCTGATTTTCAATTACAGAGTATGCATAGGTGTTAAACCCTTTGCTTTAGAAACGGGTGAACACAACACTATGGATCCTTACGATAAAGGCAATTCTAAACATCCCGTTTACTGTTTTCTTTATCAAGATTAAGGAATGTGAAATAATCATTGTTATTTCACCCAACGTTTTTGGCCTTTTTCTCTCCTTCTAATTTTTCCACATGGCTGTCTGCTTCCTTGCCGCTGTTTCCTGACTTCACGTTGCATAAAGTTGCAAAGTAAGTTGCACAAAGTGTCCCTCCTTCATCATATTTGTGTTGGAAGCATTCTTCCCCTTCTTCAGCTTGTTTCTGTACTGCATGTTTGCTCAGGGAGATGTTACAGTGAATTCATTTGATCCCTAGGAGTCAAAAACTACTTGATGGCACATACAGTGAACAAGCAACCAATCAGTCCTATATATGCATGCATGCATACAATTGCAGTTGCTTGTTATTGGTTCCCATCATTTGATCTAGCTTCATCTGTGACATTAGGACTGCTCATGTTATAAAGTTCTGCATTTCTGTTGCCCACACCTAACACTGGGAATTGCATTCCCTTCCATGGCACACAAGACAAGTAAACTATAGAAAACTAAGATATCAATTAGAGGTTTGTGGGATTGTAGTCTGCTAATTTATGGTAGCAAAAAATTCAGTAGTACTGTGTTTCCCTGAAAATAAGACAGGGTCTTTTTTTCTTTTGACCCCCAAAATAAACACTTGGCCTTATTTTTTGGGAGGTCTTATTATTTTTGAGGTACAGGAGGCGGCAAGCGTGGTCACCTCATGACTGCTGCTGTGTTTTGGGGAGGGCTTATTTTTGGGGGATGGCTTATTTTAGTGCATGCACTCAAAAGTCTGATTTGGCTTATTATCAGGGGCAGGTCTTATTTACAGGGAAACAATGAAGTCAAAGGGACTAGTGCAAAAAAAACTCCACCCCTTTCAAGGATTCTAACACTACTTTTGACCATGTTGGCCTATGAATTCGCTTTGTTACATTTATTCAAAGCCTCAGTTATCTTCAGGCACACTTAATCTAACTGTCTGTATGGCCTTGAGACACAGCCCCATCTGCTATATAACTTTGGACTGGTGGAATCAGAAGTGTGGTTTGCCATCTTCATTTTTAAAGATTGTAAATGTAAAGATTCCCCTCGGACATATGTGCTAGTCGTTCCCGACTCTAGGGGGCTGTGCTCATCTCTCTTTCAAAGCCGAAGAGCCAGCGCTGTCTGAAGACGTCTCCGTGGTCATGTGGCTGGCATGACTAAATGCCAAAGGCACAGTGTTGTGTGTGGGTCGCAGGAAAGAAGAGGCAAGACGCGAGAATCTTTCAGCACCTTTATTTCCCTAGCTGCTATACATGAGACTGCCGACAGGCAGCCAGAGCGCTCTATTTAAAGAGCTCCTGCAAGCCGGCCGGCCACTGACAGCGGTTTATTTTCCCCGCCACTAGATTAACCAATCAGCGGCGGCTATGCAAATAACTACTACGTACATCCGTACGTAACACACACAGAACGCTGTTACCTTCCCACCAAAGTTGGTCCCTATTTTTCTATTTGCTTTCGAACTGCTAGTTTGGCAAACGCTGGGACAAGTAACGGGAGCTCATCCTGTTACACGACATTAGGGATTCAAACTGCTGAACTGCCGACTTTTCTAATTGACAAGCTCGGCGTCTTAGCCATTGAGCCACCGCGTCAAGATTGTATTTTGCTCTTAATGATTTTTCTGAAATGGCCAAAAAGTGATATAATTCCTGTTCATGTCATAAATAATGAATGGATGATTAATTGATAGAGAACAGGGAGACAAATGACATTAATACAACATCTAGAATTAAATATAAATAACTGGGTTTTGTAATTAAACATAAATAACTCTGTTTTGGAAGTAGTGCATTTTCATACTTTTCAATTTCAATCCTACAACAAATCTGAGTCTCAGGCCCTTAACTTTTGTACCATCACAGATAGGAATAAGAGGATGAAGAAATGTAACTTCTCTTCCAACCAGTTCAACCAAATAGTCTATGGTTAAGCTGTACTTGTAATTTACTATCCTTTTTTTAATATATATATTTTTAGTTCTGATCACCAAATTCCTAACCCTTGATTATCAGTACCCAATTTCAGTTTTATAATTCCGGTTGCAGTTTGAAAATACAAGAAAAGGCATATGTCACTATCTAGGTTTATATAAATATACAAAAAATATTCACCCACCTGTTGCCATGTCCCCAGAATTACAACATGCTAGCATAAACATAATGTGGTTATGTTTTGATAGACAATACGAGCGGAATTTGGGCAAAACATCATTAGCTTGTTTTCAGCTTTACTGTTCGTTTTCCCTCTCCTCCCTATTCTGCATGCAAATCGCTATACAAAACTATAAGAGTTAAATGATTGTTATTAATATTTCTACCCATTCTTAGCCACACATTTACCGTCACTGAAAGACAAGCATGAGGCTTATTTTCGATTTTCTGCAGCTGAATTGCTATCAGCACTTCAAGGGCTTGAGTGAAGATTTAAATTTGAGACTGTGTTCAGAGCTTACAATCAAAGATGAAAGGAATGCATGGTATTGGATTCTACAATGGCCAGGCAATGTACAAAGCCTCTGGATTGTGCTTATCCGTCTGCATAGGTGTGTGTATATAATAGAAATGAGACAACCTAAGGGAATGCTGAGGCATACAAGACAAAGCAGATTAATAGCAGACTCAGCTAAAAACAGCACCTTCAAGAACTGGCTGGTGAGTTTTCACTAAGCATGCTGGTGTCCATTAATGTCCGCAAAAGCCTTCTAAGCAAATGAAAAACATAAATTTTTGCCTTTAAGAATTCACTGCATCAACTCAAAAGAGGATGCTTGAAATCAGCCCAAAGGTCAGCAGTGAAGTAGACTTAACTAGCTTCCATCGAATAAGCTTTCTTGCAAAGCCTCATGCTATTTGCTTTAATGCATATTTAAACTTTGCTATAATATATGTAAATAAGAGGAAAAAGTACAACAAACACATAGTAAATAATACTGGTTACAAATGATATACTGTTGGCTTATGTTTTGTAGCAGTTAACGTCTGTACTATAACTGCAATATTAGTTCCCCCCTCACCATAAAGTATAGCATAAAAAAAATGTTCTGAACATGACACACAAATTATAATAGCCAAAGAAGATTGGGTCGGCATCTTCAAGCTTGCAGAATTCTGTGTCTTATTGTTATGTTGATAACAAAAAACCTTTTTATGGATTCCCATCCACAATCCATCAGTCTTTAGATGAACTTAAGCTTCTGGAATGTGGTATCCGAGTCCTATTCGTGTGTTTGTGAGACCCTCACTTTGTGAATGGTTGTGATACGATAACATTTCACCAGAAGAAAAGTAGTGATACACATCAGAGCAAACCTCACAGGCCAAGGTAATGATGGGAATCTGAGGTAATGATGGGATTTTCACTCATTTCTGTCCTCATGGCTTATATACGGATTATTTATTGCAACTTCGTCTGTGTTGCTGTAGCTTCTAGAAACGCCAGACTGATTTTCTCTTTCACCACTTTGGCCTATATAAATTCCAGATGGGGAACGTTTTCCACTTTCAGAGCTGTGGCTTTAGTGGAGGCTGCTTTCCAGGACATCTTCAGCCTCGTCGTTTTCAGTTCTAGGGCGTGATGTAACTGCACATTTATAACTGTAGTTTCTAGAAATCAGGGCCTCCGTACATTTTTCGTTTTCTTTGTCACAACTGGTAGAAATATTGGCCTCTTGGATATCTCTGCTTTCTTCACTGGAGCTTCTTGATAGGACATCCGCTGCTTTAAAGCTCCCGCTTTCTCCACTGTGACTTCTAGAAAAGCTATGTTCCTTCTTTCTGTGAACCTGAATAGGAGTGGAGGTCTCTACGGGGCTTATACTATCGTTGAGATTTCTAGAGAACCTGCCTGCTTGTTCATATTCAATTCTGGAACGACCAGACAGTAAGACACTTTCCTTCGTCTCGTTTGCACTTCTGACATCATAATCTGGATATCTTTTATCCCCGTGGCTTTCGTTGATTTCTTTACTCTGGTCTTTCATAACATCGACATCTACAAATCCTCCTCTTCTGCTGCTTTGACCTCTGGAAGAACCACCTTCCAAAATGCCTCTGTTGATTCTAGAAACCACAGCTTTGACGAAACCGTCACTCCCATCAGTCAGACTGCTGGAGTAGTCGGCTTTATCTGGGACACTGTGAGGTCTGGCAAACACACTTTGAGTTAAGCCTCCTTTTTTGTTGGTGAAGTTTTTAGAAAAGCCACTCTCTGATTTGCTTTTTCTCCCGTATACGAAAAGGCCAGGATTGTTAACTGGGATGTCTCTATTCTCTGTTGTGTGGCGTCTAGAAAGTCCAGGCAGTGAAAGTTCTTCATTTTGGGGACTAGGATCTCCTGAAATATTACCTCCCAAAGAACTTTCTCTTGCATTACTGTGAATTTTTAAATCTGTCTCCTCACACAGTCCTCCATCTACACTAGTAGGAGTTCTGATAAACACACTGTCACTTAAAGTTGTACTTCTTATACTTGGGGTCCTAAAGCCGCCATCCTTTGAGACAGATTTTTTCTCACCACTAAGGCTCCCAGAAACACTACCCTCTACGTAGGCTGCGTTACTACCGGCATTACTGGCGTAATTATGAAGGTTGCTCTCCTGTATATTTTCAGTGTGGCCTTGACTAAAAATAGTATCTGTAGAGTCTTGACTTTGGTCTCTTTGTATTTTAGAAAAACCATCCAATGAACTATTTCTGCTGGCCTTGCTGTTGCTTTCAGAAATGCCACCTACAGGGACTCCACCATCTTCAGTGCTCCTCGTTCTAGAAAGTATAGGTTCCTCAAATTCTTCATGGCTGCCTCTAGATTCAGGTTCATCCTTCTGGCTTCCAGGTAGGCTGACCTGTGAGACGTCCCTGTTTATCTCATTGTGAGTTCCAGAAATGTCACCTTCAAGGACCCCGTCGTCTTCCGCATTTGTGGCTGTGGAAACAGGTTCAGCATATCCTTCATTTTCACTTCTGTATTGATTTTCATCACTCTGGCTTCTAGAAAGCCAGCCTTCTACGTAGGACGCACTAGTCCCACTGTAACTTCTGAAAAGGCTGTCTCCTGAGATGCTGCCACTGAGACTTTTAGCAAAAGCATTCTCTCTGCTGCCTTGGCTTTGAGACTGGTAGCCAACTGGTACGCTTTCTTTTCTACAACTGTGGTATCTACGTCCAGAGGAATTACTGCTTTCCCCACTTTGAGTTCTGGAAAATTTGGAGGACAAAAACTCTGCACTTCTATGACTTGGACTTCCAAAATCAGAGCCCCCTTGGATATTGTCACGTGTCTCACTGTGGCCTCTGGCAAATAGAGTCTCAGTCAGGGCTCCATTTTCATGATGACTTCTAGAATGTCCAGTTACCAAACTGCTTCCACTATGGATCATTTTATTTGTCGAATCTTTTGCTCCTGATGCCACATCTGGGGCATTTGTGATGCCAGAGTCGGGTAAATCTGCAAAGACAAAATACAAAAACACAGTTTTTTAAAATGCTATTTTCTATTTTATTTTTGCTTTCAGTACTCATGCACCTGAATTAACATAATTTTGAAGAGCATCCCACAAGTTTTTGTTATTGTATCCCACTAGCTTTGCATAATCTCAGCTCATTCGGTTCTTCAAAATTTGGGAAAGCAAATGAGATTTTAGCAACTGTTTTTTTTTAAAAAAAAAAGATCATTTCAAAGAAATATTAAAGAACAAACTTACAGGACTTTGGTCTGGAGTAGATTTTGCTAATGAATGCAGGTGATGGAGACTCCATGCTGTGATTAAAACAACAAGAAATTAGCTTAGTTTTACTATAAAATACCAGTTTTCGGAAGAAGCATATAGCAATATAAGCAAAGCTTAATAATAAGGAACTTAGGAACCTTCCTAAATTCTTGAAACTTTGAGGGTTCCCATCCTAGGAAAGTAAAGAGTTTCTGGAAGAACGGATACTTGCTGCCAGGTTAAAAATCCCTAATTCTTACACTGATATATCCTTAAGAATTTCAGATATATGTAAAGAACTATTTGTCACTGGCGTCTCCTCCTTTTTCTTTTTAGCACTTATAAAATAGACGACAGTAAATACAAAGCTCTTTGGAACTCTTGAATCTTTAGAATTCCAACGAACAGGCATCTCTGGAATTCTAAGCACCCAGAAGTGTCTATGGCGTATTTTGTTAATATCTATTAAACGTATTAACTACCAAACCTCTGCAAATTCAAAGACCTCTCTTCACACTAACACCACACAAATGTTCACTTAGAAGGAACCTGGATTAGATTAGATTGCCATGTGACCTGAAATGGTGGTGATCAGCTTCATTATGTAGATGCCCACTCTAGGAGTAGAAGCAATGCTGGAGAACAGGGGTCCCTCAATTCTTGGTCCATGGCCTGGTGCTGGGCCCTAGCCCACTCGGAACCAGGCTGCAGAAGTGGAGGGGGAGGATGCATGTGTGCACGCACACCAAAAGCTGCATTTGTGAAAGTGGGCTGTGCGTGCACGTGAAAACCATCCCCTCCACCACCCATTGCCACCATGGCTTCCTCCACTGGTCCACTGAGCTTAAAAGGTTGGAGGCTGCTGCTGTAAAAGACATACATCAATAAACGTCTGGCAATCATGAAAGCATACAGACAGCTAGACAAGAAAAAAAATCTGTATTTTGGAATTCAGTTTTGAAGTACCGTATTTTTCTGAGTATAAGACGCACCTTTTCTCCTCCTAATTGGGGCTGATAATTCAGGTGTATCTTATACTGAGAATGTAGCTTTTTCAAAGCTTTTTTCCAGACCTAACGAGGTGAGTGAAGAGTGAAGCCATCTTTGCAGCCTTTCATTGCTATTCCCTCCGAAGAAGCTTTTTTTTTCAGTCCTAAGTCTTTGCAGGCTTTTTCATTGCTATTCCCTCAGAAGAACCTTTTTTTCCCCAGGTGCTAATGATCTTTCTGGCCTTTGCAAGCTTTGTTAATTGGTTCTCTCTATCAGCTGTGCTTTAGAACTTTTTTTTTCAGACCTAACCAGGTGCTAACAATCTTCCTGGCTTTGCATGCTTTGATTGATTCTATCAGCTGTGCTTTAGAACTTTTTCCCCCAGACCTAACCAGATGCTAACAATCTCTATCAGCTGTGCTTTAGAAGCTGTTTTTCCCAGTCCTAATCAGGGGATCAAATAATGTGCTGAAGCTAACCAGACTAAGGACACTAGCCAGATGAATACCTGGTAGGCAGATTTTCTCCCCCTATTTTCCTCCCCAAAAACTCAGGTGCGTCTTATACTCTGAAAAATACGGTAATACATACAGGTAGTTCAATCCTGGACCTACAAATAGCAGTCTGACCTGAGCCAGTGACTCAGTAAAGGGAATTTCTCTCAGCAAAGCTGAAAGAAGACATAACCTCTTTGGACTAGAGGTAGTTCTTGACTTATTACCATTTGTTCATCAACCATTTGCCGTTATGATGGTGCTGAATGAAGGGCTTACAACTTTTGCCCAAAGTTATGGTCATTGCAGCACCTCCTTGGACAGGTGATCAAATTTCCAGCCTACCCACACTGATGACCAAGGACTTCAACTCTCTCCACCAGACTATCTTCCTTCCATCTACATTCATTTGGTCCCCTGCCACCCTGTGCTCTGCTACCCCAGCTGACCTTCACCATCTTCTTCCTCCCATTGCTGACGTGATATACCTGGCCTGGTATCTGGTTCGTGTTGGGCTTGGTTTCAGCTGTGGGGAAAAGAAGTCAAAAGCAACCCCTGAGTCAAAACCAAAAAGGCCCTTTGCAAAAGTTTTCTGGAGTGCAGTGTAGAAAGTCTTTCTGACACATCTCAGCTCAGGGGCTGCTCTTGGCTTCTTTTTTTTCCTGCAGCCAAAGTCAAGCCCTGATTGGCCTAGTAGCCAGGCTAAGGACACCTCAGCAGGAGCAAGACGAAAACAAAAATCAGCTGAGGTGGTTCAGCACGGGGTGGCAGGAGGAGGCTGGGAGTGTAAGATGAGGAGGGAAACTGGCTGGGACTGGATGAGATCAGAGGTGGGTTCCTACCGGTTTGGAACAGTTCTACCAAGTAGGTAATAAGCCGCTGGTAACGTCACGGAGCCAGTTCTGGTCTGTGGACGCCGCCATCTTTATTTTTAATTTGGGGGGGGAAGAAATATTTTTTGGAATTTTTTTCTACTGCGCATGCTCGCACCCACACGGCGTGGGAGGCAGCGATCTGACGGCGAGGTAAGTTAGAACCCACCCCTGGATGAGATGGCTGTGTATGCATGGACTATGAAAGCTGCACAGTTTGTGCCTGTTTCCTTCCCCACA